>BGPR01003195.1:13982-47731 GCA_013235015.1 Araneus ventricosus
GAATGTTTTTTTCTCATCCTAAATCCACTCAAAAAAGGCAAGGGTTTTGAACAAATAATAAATAACATTGAAATGGAAAAAAGGACGTTCCATTCGAATCCTTTTGAAGTGCTTTGTAGAAAAAAAGAATGCAGACGACCTTTAGAAAGATTCGATCTTCATTAGTTAAAATTGTGCGTGTGTGTCCAGAATTGCCGGAAAATTTTACAGCAAACATTTGGCGTTTCAGAAAAGGACTGGCCTGTCGCCCTGATTTCATTGATTAACACAAAGTCCTCTTTCCTATATTTACAGACTTTGTTCACACTTGTAATTATAAACAATGTTTTTCCTATTGATTAGAAAAATTTATGCATCTTTAGTAAAACCTTTTTGCTCAATATTACTACAATGATGTTTGTTTTTTCTTCTCCGATGTTTTTTTATGTATCCGCCCCCTTATTATTATTTTTTTATATATTTTTTCCATTTTTTCCCCTGAAGGTATTTTTTATCTTTTACTTGAGCATAATTTTCATTCCTTGATTATTAAAATTTTGATTTTCATTTTTCGATGGAGTTCAGAACAACATTTTTGTTATTATTTTATTTTTATTTACTTTGTTTTATCAACTTCATTTCATTATTTTGCATTATTTGCTTGTTTTCTTCTTTTAATTTTCTTCTTAATTTTTTTTTATTTTTTTGTATGAAGAATTGTCTTTCAAAGAATTGTCTTTTTTCTGAATTGTTTTGTATAGTTACCTCTGTAAGCCTCGTGTTGTAAATTTGTGGCTCAAGAGGAGTTTGTCATGTACAATATTAACTAACTAAATAAATAGATTAGTTAAAATGCATTTTCTTTTATTTTCACTTGTACAGATTCTTACTCCTTACGAGAGCAGAAAAATAGAAAAAATGGTGCAAATTCCACTATTTACTGAAGGTCCATAGAGTACGGGTGTAATTTAAAATAGGTGCAACTTCGTAAATACATGTAATATAATAAAATGATTTAATATTTGTTTTATCTCTAGGAAATTCCCACTTTAAATTTAATATGAAAATGGCTCGTTTTCTAAATCACTATCGATCTGTGATCTCATGGGAAGAAAAAGGAAATAGTATTCTTTGGTGAGCTAAAATTCAAAATATATTATTGTTGTGTAAAAGGGTTCAGAATCCAGTATGAGAAAGAATATCAAGGTGGATGAAAACATTTAAATAAAAAGATTATGTTGTTGTTTCATGTCCCCCTGGCCCAAGATTAGACCAGGTCCATGAGCTGCCTCGCAGAGGCGCCAGTGCAGTCAATGATATGGGCAGGAGAAGCAGGACAGGAACAAGATTATGAAGGAAGAAGATGATGAAAAGATTATGCATTTCGATCATAGTGTAGCCATGGATAAACAGTGTTTCTAAAAAAATTATGGTTAAATTAAAAATTTCTAAGCAAAAATTCGAAATAGAAGTTAAAACAATTTCCATAGACAACAAAAAAATTAGACCTTAAACTTTCTAACATTTTTAACAAACTCTTTCTTTCAAATTTCTATTTTCCTTTTTCTACAAAGTTACTATTTTTAATCGTACAAGAGGTTCTAATTTTAATTAAATTTTTAGTTCATATTAGTCTCTCTACCTAGTATTGAATTTAAGAAAAATTTCAAGTTTCCGGAATATTTATAAAATATATAAAAGACTAAAATGTAGGAAATAATGAAAATAAGGACCTATTTTAAAACGCTATTTTACCAGTGTATTATAAAGTAGAAAATATTTTTAACGAAAAAATGGACGTCAGAGCAAAATTATAAATCAAAAGGAGTTGAAAATGATAGTTTAAGGAAATTAAGCCGTGAATTGAATGATTTGGAGACTCCAAAACTTTCATTAATTTTCATTCAACAATTTTCATACAGTCTTCTCACGCGTCTCATGATTTACGATTTTGTTTCAATAAAAAGCGTTTCCAATTTCTATAATAATAAAAGCATGCTGCGTAAAAATATTTATTTTTTTTATTAACCAAACAATTTTCTTATATATTTACCATACGATTTTCAAAAGAGAGTAGTTCTTTTATTTAATTCTTATAATATTCTTTTAGAAATAATATATAAAATATTCTAGTTTTATTTACTTTCAAATTCCCACCTTTATTTCACATAGTTATAGGTGGAACAAAATTTCTTCTCGAAATGACTTCAACTTTTAAAAAATTCTCCCACACAAGCGAAACGAACACTCTACCACTGAGCTACACCCCGACATTCTCCCACACATTCCGTTAATGTTGCAGTATTCACACACAATAGAAGTTCTTATCCTTTCAGTTTCTTATCCTTTGGTCAGAAAGCAAGCAAACCTAAAGTATTTACTTTGTTATAAAGAAATAAGGGAAAAAATTTGACCTTCACGTCATCCTGTCAAAAAATAACTACACCAAGACTTCTGACCACATTTTCAGCTTTATTGGCAACCGTGGTTTTTATTCCTGGAAGAAAATAAATGTCAGGAAACGCAAGATCTCCTGGGAAATTCGGACCGAATTTCTTTTTCATCTTCGGAAAGAAATAATACCGTCTCGACTATCACCATAACTAATAAAAAGAGCAAATAAAAACACAAAGCGCATCGCAAGCTGACTGAGATAGCCACGGAGGAAATAGTCAGGACGTCTCTGTGTTGTTCTTCCTTGTGCGTCGTGAATTAATCAAAATGAATTGGCCCGAAAAGACGGTGGATGAATATTTTAGATGTTAGTTTATACGATCCGCTGTGCGAAGCTGGGATCCCTAAATAGAACGATTGTTCTTGCTTGGTGCTATTTCCACTACGCGGAAGTGGTTTTTTGTTGCATCTTTCATGAGTCGTTAGGGAGAAAAACACGATTCAGAGTTCATTGTGCGAATTATCTATTCCCTTCGATTATAACTAATATAATCGAAGATTCGATGATATCTAATATAACCTATAATTTATAAAAAAGAGCAAATAAAAACACAAAGCGCATCGCGAGTTGACTGAGATAGCCACGGAGGAAATAGTCAAGACGTCTCTGTTGTTCTTTCTTGTGCATCGTGAATTAATCAGAATGAATTGGCCAGAAAAGATGGCGGATGAATATTTTAGATGTTAGTGCATACGATCCGCTGTGCGAAGCTGGGATCCCTAAATAGAAAGAGTGTTCTTGCTTGGTGTTATTTCCACTATGCGGAAGTGGTTGTTTGTTGCATCTTTTATGAGTCGTTAGGGAGACACAAACACGATTCAGAGTTCATTGTGCGAATTATCTATTCCTTTCGATTATACAAATTGAGAAAGACAGCTTTTATTTTTATGGAATTGCTTATGGACGAGTTTTCTGTTTGTTTATTTACATTAAAATGCCGTAACTACGTAATTCAGGTTTAATGCTAAGTCAATGGAATCTTCAAAGCGGAAGTCCAAAAGTAATGCAAATAAAGTCAAGATTTTTAATGAAAGTAAACAAAACAGAAATCTCATCCATACACTAGTAGTTCTATGAACAATAGAACTCTCATCCAAAAAAGAAAAATAAGTATATAAGATCTTCTCTTCATTGCCAGTCTTTGGGGTCTATTCTGGTACCCCCGGTTGGGTTGGGAGTTGGGTTGGGTTCTGTTGTTAACGTGTGGAACGCAACCCAACTGAGGGTACCAGAATAGACCCCTTTAACCCCTTAACTGGTTTGTTTTTCGACTATTTAATTAGATCACACCTTCTATTTTGGGAATGCGTTGCTATTTTAATTCAGTTGAAAACCTAAAGAAATGTTTAATGGACGCTACAAAACTCTTTTATCGAATTATAACGTCTGTGAATGACTTCGTTTTAGTTTATAAGTTTAAGTTTGTGATAATTTGATGTACGTACGGCTTACGGCCAAACCAGTTAAGGGGTTAAAGGTTCAGCGATTTCTTTCCGAATACGAAATATTTACACATGTCCCTGCTTTTATCAGCATTCACAAATTACAACTAAAAATCTTTTTTTAACAGTATTGTCAAAATTACAATGAAATGCTTGCTTTTGTCAGTATTAACAAAATTATTATTAAGTTCATTTCCTATAATTGATATTTTTGGAGGTATTAAGAATGGAGTTCCTCTTGTCTAGAATCGTTAAAAAAAACCGAACAATACATGAAGCGGGATCATTAAAACGATCACCATCTTGAAATGGAATAAAAAATATAAATCCTTGCACATACGTCGTTTTCAATGACTTCAAGGCAGATTCATGCCAAATTTGCAGAAAATCTAACAACATGTTTGAACGTGATTGCGTAACAAAACATTCAGAGACAAACAGATGGATTGCCAAAAAGTCGAGTTAAAAGAGGATCTTAATTATCTATGTTAATAAATAATCTTGAGTCACACACACACAACATTTTGTATAATACTTACTACAGCTCATGATATCATCTTTTAGGTAATATTTTTTAAATTATTTTCTTATAGTTTAAAATTGAAAAACTGATTTAAAATATCATTTGATGTTTTCATACATATTTCCTTAATATATTTATTTCCTTAGAAAAGTAATGCAATTAAAACAATGTTTGGAACTTCTCTAAATATTTGCTGACAATAAGATTTTATGTTGATGAAAATATCGAAATATTATCAAGTAAATACATATTTTATTTCGTCGTATTTTAATCGAAATAGACCTATCAATTATCTCTATAGTTAAAATCTTTCGAAGTCCAACGTTCTCTAAATGGCATGATGAGGGAGTTTGGTGAGGGAAAAATGCAGGTTCACACACCTTCCTCGTCATCTGATCCCTTCTCAAAATGTCTGAATCCATCAAAAATAACCCTCTTGTCACTCCAAAACGGGGTTAACTTGCCTAACAGAAACAAGCTTAATGTTCTGCCGTAGGACTTTCTAACACCTTAGTCCCCTATGCAGTCGCGGTTCGTCCATTAGAACTGCAGAGCTGCAGCACCCCTGGAATTATTTTAAAAGTTTGGTTTCTAGTTTTTTTTAAAAATCCTATTAGGTTACTTTTTCTCATTGAAAAGTTCGACCAGCACCAGAGAATAGGGAAAAGAAAAGCGAAAACGAAGAAATAAGGTATAAAATACATCAATAAGCAGGAGATACCCGGATCAGCTCGAGAAACAACCCTCGCAAGCATCAAAATTCGCTCACTACGCAACAAAAATGCGACGTTTCGGAAGGCGCAGCCGATATTTCCTCCCATTGAGTTTGGTGGTGGCTATTCAGCCCTTTGGCGCAAGGCCAACTGTGCGTTGCTCTTTTTTTTCTCCCTTCCACCTGAGGATGGCTTTCGGGTTTTTTGATTTATTTTTCTTTGATTATGCTTTCGCTTTCACGTTGCCCGACGGAAACTCACCTATTTTAACCCCTTCGGCCCTGGCTTCCTAGTATTAGGACACATCTTTATATTACTCTAGATTCTACATTTTTAAGAATTTAAAATTCCAAACCCAAGGTCCCGCTAATTATGCATTCAAGAATATCAAGATACTTTTATGCCTGCTCAATAATTGGCAAGATAGTCGTGACAGGAAAAATAATGGAGGCTTCTGGCCATCTGCAGTCATAACAGAGAAAATAATGGAGGCTTCTGACCATCTGCAGTCAAAAGACAAGTGCATGCTTTTTGAGTCCTCAAAAACATTATTATATTTAATTCTCTGCTTTTTGAAAAATTTCATAGTATAAATCATACTATTTCTGCCTAATTCTGTGCTTTTAACATAAAAATAACGAGAAATTGCACTACAAATGAGAATCAAACATTTGTTCTACTAATCAGTGCTTAGAGCAAACAACATGGGTTTTTATACTTGTTCTATTATTAGAACACAGGTGTCTGTAGCACAAAACTTTTACTTTGTTCTACAGTTAACGATATTTCTTCTGAAATAACATTGTGTTGGATGTAAAATTTTGCATATTTTGCAGTTATTATTCAATTGCTAACCATTAAAATTGATGCAAAATTGAAAACGGAGGGACGAGGTAGTTCAGATAAATGTGCTACAGAAGCTGGCAAAATCGCTGCAGTGAAATGGTACGGCAATCGTGCTGACGTAGTTAAATGATGGAGTAAAAAAGATGTCACTTTTGTTGAAACTTCCAGGCCTGAAATTGTAAAGTTTTACAATAAAAGTATGGGGGAGGGTGTAAAAGCATGATTTATACATGTCATTGTACCAAACGGTTATAAGGAGCAAGAAATGAACCATCTCCATCATATTTCATTATTATAATATGGCTATAATAAACTCGTGGTCATGGTACAAAAGAGATGCAAATTGTTCTGGAATTCATCCGAATAAATAAATAGATTTATTGCACTTCACAATTCAAATAGCAGAAGATCTTTCATTTTCAAATCAGTCAGCAGCCCCTACCAAACCCAGATGTCCATCAGGTAATAGCTCTGCTGTACCACCTCCGAAGAAAAAGTTAAATCTGTCAGACATTGCAATGGCGTGGTATTTGATGGTATAAACCATATGATTAAAAGAGGTTCAAAGCAACAAAGATTCAAATTCAAAGGTTGTACTCTCAAAACTTCATCTTTTTGTGAGAAATGTGGAGCATATTTATGTTTTCATGCTCAAAGAAATTGCTTCAAATCATTTCATTCAAAATAATTGTAAATTGAATTTAAAATACAAAAAATTCTTTTTACTTAATTGAAGCCTGGTGTCCCATTATTAGAACATTTTTAAATTAGTTTGCTAATTGACAAAAGTTTATGATATTTCATATTTGTGTTACTTATATATAATACAGCATATTTCACCCCTCACTGATTTTTTTTTATCTGTCTTGTGCATAATTGGGAGCCGAAGGGATTAATAAGCATTGGTTTTCTTTTATTACAAATCGTTCGTGGAAAAAAAAGGATACGTTGGTACTTTTCTAAAATATAAATCAGATAATTACAATTAAAATTTCGGGCTATTTAAAAGTAAAACTGATTTTAAAAAATTCTATTTTATATCCATTGTCAGG
This sequence comes from Araneus ventricosus, assembly GCA_013235015.1. NCBI lineage: Eukaryota > Metazoa > Arthropoda > Arachnida > Araneae > Araneidae > Araneus > Araneus ventricosus. The sequence continues at coordinate 20,993 of BGPR01003195.1, forward strand.
AGGTTTTTTTTTCCTCTTTTTTTCTTGCAACACTGCTTGTTTCTGGGTAGACAAGCCGGCACTGTTGCTATGTGAATAAGATCTCATTGACTTTTTAGCTCTTTCCCAAAATTCCTGAGCGATCACTATGGTTCATTCTGCTTCCTGAAGCATTGCAAATATCAAAGGGAATCCCTATTACTAGAGGAAGGTTCAAAATCACATGAGACGCCTCTAGCGAAGCTGAATGATTCCCCATTTTAGAGAACCCAGTATGCTTGTCTTCAAGTATTAACTTAATGACACACAGAAACAAACTTTTCAGAAATTTCGGTGAAGCTGAATGATGCCCCATTTTAGAGATCTCAGTATGCTTGTCGCCAAGTATTAACTTAATGGCACACAACAACAAACATTTCAGAAATTTCGGTACGGCATCTGGAATTTTGCCAAATGTGACTCCAGTTTTGTGGAAGGAATACCAATACTGAAGTCACATAACAGTAGTAAACTGTAATTTGATATCTGAATAGTAAGTCAGCAAATGTATTTCATGAAAATGAAGAAAGCAAATTACCATGGAATACAAAACATTTCTGTATGTTTCATATGTTTTTATTTAGAATGAAAATGATATTTTAGATCGGGAGCGATATCGAAACTACGAGGATGGATCCAAAAAAAGTTTACAAGTGTAAAAAAAAGTTATTAACATTGAACAGAAAATACAAAAGGGAATTAAGAGACATATACTTCCCTATCATTTTTCCACTTAATCACCAAATCTATTTAGCCATTTATAACGCAGGACCAGCATGTTTAACCCGTCTTGGCAGAAATCACGTCCTGTCCATTAAGCCAGTTCTCGGCAACTGTTTTAACATCACTGTCTGAAGAGAACCTTGTTCCAGATAAGTGTTCCTTCAAGCCACTAAGCAACAATCTGACAAGTGACAAAATCTTTTCATTTCACGAAAGTTCTGAAATGTGAAAATCTTTCGACGTGGTGTGAAAATATTGTCCAAGACAAAAGATCCCTGGCACGACTCAGGAGTATTATGAAGATCCTTCATGAAGGAAGGAATGATATTATCATGGATTACGAAAGACTTATCTCGCTTCCACCAGCCATTAAGACTTTCATTGCAGACTGTTTCAGTTTACATTTTGTATTTTTTACTATCGCAGCTTTAATTGTTTCCCCTTTTCTTTTGTATTTCATCTTTACGCTGAGAGGGTTTTGTATAACTGTAAACCTGTTCTCGTCGGTTCTCTCCCGGTGGATTAATAATAATAATAATAAGTGTTCCTTCAATTTCTGGAAAAGAAAATAGTCATTGGGCCATCGTGAAGTGATCCGACGCAAACTCCCTGGCATATTAAGTGATGGTGTCATCCTCCTGTATGACAATATCCATACTGCTCGCAAAACATAAGTATTGCTGGGCAAGTTCAAGTAGAAAGTCTGGAGCCACCCCCATACAGCCCAGATTTGGCACCTAATCTGGGTTCCAAACACTTATCTGGAAGACGGTTCTCTTCACACAGTGATGCGAAAACAGCTGCCGAGAATTGGCTCAATGGACAGGGACGTGATTTCTACCAAGCCGGGTTAAACAAGTTGGTGCTGCGTTCAGATAAATGCCTAAAGAGATTTGGGGATTATGTGGAAAAGTGATCGGCGAGTATATACCTCTTAATTTCCTTTTCCATTTTCTGTCCAATTTTGATAAATGATTTTTTATTACCTTTGTGAACTTTTTTTTGGATCCATACTCTTACTACAATAAAACATGAGGAATACGCCCATAGATCAGTTACTCTCAAAGGAAAGCTCCGAATAAAACCTCAGTTACAAATTTGAAAGATCTCGTAGAAGCAAAAAATTCCCTTTTTATGATTGGACATAATTAAATTAATGCCCAAAGAATTGTTGCGTAAGCTAAATCATAACTAAATCATACACTCAAATTCATAAACTCCAAAGAATTATTTTTTGTTACTTGCAACATAGCTAAATTTTTAAGATACTTACATTAAAATTGCAAGTTAGAAATACGTTTTCCACAGATTAAGGCTGCCACAAAAAATGAAAAACTGTTAATAAAATGTAATCATAGTTCGGAAAATAGTAAACGATCGTTTACTTTTCTGAGAAGAATAAATCAATAACCCCTTTCGCAGCATTATAAAATAATTTCAGTAATTATAAAGTGCATATGAACACAATGCGCATTGCAATTATCCATTAACTCTTTCCGGCGCACGGTATAAAATTTTTGAAAAATAATGCAAAACATTATAGTTTTAGTTTATTGTCTAGACAGAATCTACAAAAAATTATTTTAACTTACGTCAGGGGGAGGGATCGTCCCCCTTTGGGGTCACCCCATATGAGGACACCATCGGAGACACGCATATTGATACACTCACAAATTAATATTGAATCTCACACAAGATCATGAATTAATACTTCAAGATTATTGAAGGAAAATGGACGAGTGAATTTGCTAAAGTTGTAAACGTAACGAACTAAAAAATAATGGGGTAAATATATATTTATTCCAAAATGAAAGCGATATTTCATTGTGCTGCCATCTACATTCGAAGAGGAGAACTATTAGCTGCCTTTTACTGCAATTTTCCGGGTTTCAAAGTGGAAAGGGACTTTTTTAGAAAATTTTAAAATTGGTGTCCTCATTTGTGACCACCGCGCCGGAAAGGGTTAAACTATAAGATAGTATAAAATTTTAAATGCAAGTATGGATGCTTAAATAGTATGTTTTCCTCACATGCCAAAAGTCGGTTGATATTTAAATCTCCAAACGAATTTTAATATTGCATAAGCATCTCTTCTGTGCTTTATTAATTTAAAATGTTCTTGCTTCGATCCATGCAAATATTTTTGCAATAAAAATGCACAATCAAAACTGTAAACGCCTGTAAAAAAGTATCTTCCAATTTCCTTGGAAGAACAAAATTTTAATTTGGCTTTAGAAATTGAGCTCAGCACAAAGTACGCAGAACATACGATTTATTTTGATTAGCACTAATATTTTTAATACTAGAAAATCAACCGTCATGGTTTGACGGGTGTAATTAGACTCTTCATTCGAGAGATTTCCAGTCAAATTTGACGTATTTAAATAGATACATATGCGAGAGGAATGTTTAACATTGATTGAAAGCAAATAAAATAAACATATGTTTTATGAGAGGAATCTTTTTTTTATTTACATATTTCTTTATTCAGAAAACCTCTTGGTAAACAACATTCCACGTGAAGTATTTTTCGTTGTTTGACAAATTTATTATAATTCAATGACCATGAAATTCTCAGCTTGTCAAACGTAAGTAAAAAGATAAAATTTCAAAGGAATTCTTTTTCGAAATTTTAATTAAAACAAAGCACATCTCTGCTCGTCAAACGTTGCCAAAAAATATTATCAAATTATATCATCACGATTGCAATAAATATTCAGATGTATTGTGGCGTCCAAACTATATCACGCGCATGATATACCACTGACGTAATTTACCACTTTCTATTAAAAAACGGAAATTGATTTCAAATATATGATACATATATTTTTAAATTTCTCTGGAACTAATGATCATAGCGAGATAAATTTTATATCAATCGATAGAAAAATTTTATTTCACTATTTTAGAGCTATTAAATTTGAAATTAGAACGACAATTACTCTTTAAAATTTCTGAAATTTATGTTATATAACAATGAAATAATGCTGTTTAACGTCTCGCAGTGCTATGGCGCGAGTTTTATTGTTGGTGACGTCAGAGCGTTACCGAGAGACAGATCTGGGTATTAGTAATTTTTTAATCAAACAACAGAAGATGTTAAACAAGATATATAAATAAAACACATTTTAGTTCCATAAAGCATTCCAACAAACAAAATATGTTGCTAATTCGCTGTATAATATCAGTAGTTATATACGGTGTACAATATGAGTGGGATTTGCATTCCTGGCAACTTTTCATTTCTCATTTGTTATTATTGTAACTTTCATGTTACACGTCATGATTTCAGAAGTTCCGAAGCACTTTCTCGCACATTTCGGATTCATCCATATAGCATTCATTTAATTTAAACTCTGCATAAATGATAAAATTAATAATCACCTAATCCAAAGTTTGTAGTAATCCCCATAGTTTAAAATTTGATGCAGTTTCAGTCAGCGAGCAAATTCTTTGGAGAAATAATAGATCGAAGCCTATGATTTCTCATCATAATCATATTCATTATTCATATCATTACCATAATGGTTTATCTGAATGAGTCATAATTATTTATGAAAATTTTAAATAATTCATTTCTGTCTAATGTTCCATCTTTGGAGTAGGGTCATATGGAAACTATGTCTCCCGCTTCTCGCTCAACAATCTTTAGGGTTGTGGTTGGTTATATTCGTCTGCTTATAACCCCTTTCAGTCCCAAGCATAGAATTTTTCATTCTGAAATTTGGAAATAAGATTTTGGGCATAAGATGAAAGTTCAAAAAGAAAAAAAAATAAGAAAGAAAAACAAAACAAAAAAGGAACAAATTTTTTTAAAAAATATTTTTTAAAAAAAGAGGAAATAAAATATTTTAACATATTTAAAAATAATAAGTGAAATTGTATATGTAATTTAATTAAAATTGTGTTAAAATAAATTTTTATTTTGAATTTTTCCCTGATTGAAGTGAACTTCAAAAAGACAATTTTTGAATAGATGACATCGATAGTGCAGCCATTTATTGGTAAGAATAAAAAAATCTTTGAAAAGAGAAAATGCTAAGAATTCAATGATGTCTATTTGGCGTCAGAGGCAGGTGCAGATGCCGAACAAAAAAATACTGAAAATGATGATTCCAAATGACATCACTGGGACTCAAAGGGTAAAAGGGAGATGGTATTACTTAGTGAATAGAATTTTTTTTAAATAATTAAAAAAAACTGGAATAAAATATTTTAACATATTTAAAAATAATAATAATGAAATTGCAGCTGTAATTTAATTAAAATTATGTTAAAATTAATTTTTATTTTGACTTTTTTCCCTGATTGAAGTGAACTTCAAAAAGACAATTTTTAAATAGATGACATGGGTAGTGCAGCCATTTATTGGTAAGAATAAAAAAAAGTATTTGAAGAGAGAAAATGCTAAGAATTCAATGATGTCTATTTGGCATCATAGGCAGGTGTAGATGCCGAACAAGGAAATAATGAAAATGATGATTCCAAATGGCATCACTGGGACTGAAAGGGTGAAAGGGAGATGGTATTACTTAGTGAATAGAATTTTTTTAAAAATAATTAAAAAAACTGAAGTAAAATATTTTAATATATTTAAAAATAATAAAAATGAAATTGTATCTGTAATTTCATTAAAATTATGTTAAAATTAATTCTTATTTTGGACTTTTCCTGAATGAAGTAAACTTCAAAAAGGCAATTTTTGAATAGATAACATCGATAGTGCAACCATTTATTGGTAAGAATAAAAAAAATATTTGAAAAGAGAAAATGCTAAGAATTCAATGATGACCATTTGGTATCAGAGGCAGGTGCAGATGCCGAACAAGAAAATGATGAAAATGATGATTCCAAATAGCATCACTGGGGCTGAAAGGGTTGAAGGAATCTGGTATTACTCAGCGAATAGAGATACTGTTTCCAAAATGATAGGGTGGGTTGTCGTAAAACGTGATCTGAATTTTGAGGAAATTTTCGAAATACTTTCTGAAGACAGCTAAATGGAATTTTAATGCACTATATCCTATATTTGCAATTTATTTCGGTTACTTATCAATTGGATTTGTTTGGTCACAGCATGAATGAATAGATGAATTTTATGATAGCCAAGCAAGAAAAATAATCCTACTTCCTTCAAAGTCATTAAAATACTGCATTTCGATGAGTAAAATACAATAATGGTTTACTTGTTAATTTTTCTTTAAATTGTTTCACTCAGTAGTAAATAATATTTATCAGAAAAAGAATCAGTTCTTACGAGCAATGCGAGAAGAGATTTGTCTAAGGATACGTGTAGGAAAAGTTTTATAAGACTGAAAAGGAAAGGGTTAATTATTTTCCGGTCAGATATTAATTTTCAGCATCTTTTCATACACTGTGTGTGATTTCAAGCACAAATTGTAAACTTTAAACCTCTTGCAGAAACAGGTGAACTAAATAACTAAAAAAATGTTAGAATTAATAATTTTCTTATGAATTACTAAGCCGCAATAACTTAAAACACAGAAACCATATTACATAACATCTTTATAAATAACATATCTAAAATAGAACAAAACAAATCTTCATAATAATGCATAGAAAATTCATTTCCCATGTAAAATCATTTTGTAAAAAATATGTTGAAATTTGCAAAATCTGCTCTGATTACTCAAAAAAAACCTTCAGTTTTTGATGTTCGTCATTAAAGAAAAATATATCTTTCATTTTAAGCCTAAATACCATTCATCAAACTATTCAAAACTAGTTAATATCTCCATCCATTATTTCAACTTAGAATCTATAGAACACTTACAACAAAAAAAAGAATTCTTAAATCCATAGACAAAATAACCACAAATTCCAGCCTCTTCAGCAAAAACAAGCAGAAAAGAACACAATTTCACAAAAAAACTTGTTCCAAAATGCCTACCTGGCAGAAGACACTGGAGCGTCGAGTCCATCTCATTGGGAAGGGAGGAGTTGGTGGAAGCTGGGGTGGGCGGAAATATGATTTCCTTGCTGTCCGCCGTAGTCATGGTGCTTGACCAAAAGAAGATGAAAAAAGTAATGCCACCCAAGTTTTCCAAAGTAAGCTGATTTATTTTTTGAGGCGCGAATATTTCCGGATACTCTTGTCACAAGGAATTACGCTTTGGGGAGGAAGAATACTTTGCTTGCGTTTCCCGGGGAACATTCGATGCGGTATCTTGTTTTCGATCAGTAAAAAACATTTTTGATGAATGTAGTTCGAAAAAAAGTTGACTGCCGTTTCCGTATCTACACATATAATCACTAATTGCTAAAATTAGTAATACTTCTTATATAACGTACTTGTTTAAATAGTTACTTTAATTTGTGTTCTGCTTCAATGATATTCGAATGGATTATGAAAAATTTGACATTGAACGATTCCGACGAGGTGAATTAACCACACCGTTTCTCAAATAAAAACTGTTCTTTGATAGTTTAATGAATTGGCGATACTTGATAAGTATTCGTTATTTCCAACAATCCTAAAACTAAAAGGCCGTCATATCATCTTTAAATGAACAGAAATGCAATTCCGGTGCAATAAATTAGACAATGGATGATACAATAAGGTATCAGTAGACTTCTATATAATTTTACAACTTTTAAATATGCATATTATTATATGCATTTGGCAGCATGTAAAATGTATGAACATATTTGTAATATAACATTTACATGGAGAATTTAGCAAATATTAAAGATAAATAACTTCATTCTAGATTAGTAACAAAAAATTAAGCATTTTTGAAAATTCGGGAATTTTAAACTTTTATCTGGGTTTCAATTTCAACGATTTTAAACTGATCCTCACTAGTTAATGCTAAGTTCTATCTATCTTCGAAACTACACATTACGTACTGGAAGAAATAAAAAAATATTGAATAGAATGTTATGAATGTCTCCAAATTATCAGCTTGTTAAAACATCCGAATAATGGCCTTCACAAAACCAAATCCTTTGTATTATCCATATTTCGGTCCAAGGAGAAATTTCAGAACTTTCTAATTGCGAATTTAGTAATTATAAACGCTTATTTGCACTAAAATTATTAGAATATGCGTTTGTCACCTGAACTTCTTTAAATATTCCACTGTCCGAAACCGAGTCAGGCGCTTGGCTTGCACTTGTCATCCCCAAACGCCTCTTTGCTATTTACATCCGAGACGTCCCGTCTAACTGTTCAGATAGTTTTCAGATGGCCGTTTCAGCATCACGTGGGCCGACAATTTTAGATCGATGGCGCCAAAAGGACCCTCTCCAAACGCACTTTCTTCGATGGAAATCGAAAATCTTTGGCTATGATTGTGTATAGTTAAGGATGATTGCCATCTTATTGAAAAGATGGGGAATGCTGATACCAAAAGAACGGGTTGGGTTTTCTGAATGGCTGATTTTATTTTGAATCAAATTCCGGAAAAAAGACGTTGTTGAAAATTTGACAGAAAAAATATTCAAAGAAGCATTCAATTCTACTTAAAATCAAGGCCTTAGCGAGAGTTTTTGCAAGAAAGCATTCCCTTAAACAGCGATACGGTCTACGGGAGATAGAATATTTGTTGGAAATTTCCAATTAATTCGAATTCTCTTAGCATTCCCCTTGATTTATTGGACCACGGTGGCCTGGTAGTGAGATCTCAGCTTCAGAGCTGGCCGGTTTCAAGTTCGAGACCCGATTCCATCGAAGAGCCGTCGTGTAAGCGGACCTGGTGCACGCTAAACCCGACGGCGCCAAATGGCCTTTCGTTGGTGTGGCGTGAAAGTTTGGAAGAGTGGGTCGCCAATTTTAAATCGATGGCGCTAAAAGGACCCTCTTCAAATGTACTTTCTTCGATGGAAATCTACAATCTTTGGCTAGATTGTGTATAGTTAAGGATGAGAAAAATAACGGTTTGGGGTTTTTTTAACGGCTGATTTGCTTTGGAATCAAATTCAGGAAAAAAGTTAATTGCTGTCGAAAAGTTGACAGAAATAATATTCAAAGAATCGCATTCAGTTCTATTTAAAATTCAAGGGCTTGGCGATAATTTTTTGCAAGAACGCGTTCCAATAAACAGAGATCGAGTCCTGGGGCGACAGAATTTTTTTGGGAATATTCAAATTAATTTCACTGGCATGCTGTTGTCGGATTCATATTTTAATAATGAGTGAAGAAATGGCAAGAATCAAGTAAAGTCTCATTATAGATATATGAAAGCAATCAGGTGAAAAAATTTATTTTTAATCAGCGATTTTAAAAAGTAATAATTTCTTAAAAGCTTCCAATATTTTGATATTACTGACTCATGTGTTTTCTGCTGTCAGCTATTCAGTTGTAGTAATTACAAAGTGTAAATGCGCACATCAGCATAGACTAAAATGTTAAATGCAAATATGAGTGATTAACTCTCTGGCTACTAAGAGTGCTCAAAATCTGAGTACAGTTGTATACGGAGGTTTGCTTACTAACTGAACTGTGGGATGCTTCCCCTTTTCTCCTCACTACGGGTGGTGGGAGATATGACTGGCAGGCCTTTCATCTCTTATCTCTCCCTTAAGGGTCCCTTTAATGACCACTCACCCAACTGCCTTCTCCCCCCATTCGGAAAAGAAAACGGCCGAAATCCGCCCTACTAGTATAGTAGTCGCATGGCCGGTTATGGCCGGCTTAGGAGTCAGAGTGTTAAACATGATGTTTTTCTGACATGTATGAAAGTAGACAACTTATTGAAAAGATGGGGAATGCTGATGCGTAAAGAATGGGGTGGGATATTTTTAAGAAAACGTCTGATTTTATTTGGAATCAAATTCAGGAAAAAAAGATAGACTTTAATGGAAAATTTGTCAGAAAAAATATTCAAAGAATCGTATTCAATTCTATGTAAAATCAAGGGCTTAGCGAGAATTTTTGAAATAAAGCTTTCCTGTAAACAGAGATAGAGACTTGGGAGACAGAATTTTTTGGGGAATGTTCAAACTAGTTTAACTTCTCATAGTATTCCCCGTGATTTAAAATCTGGATATACAACAGTTTCATATAGCTTTTTATTTGATGATATAAGTAATAAGTACATTAATTGAAATGCAACTCTACGTACGAATTTTCTCTACTGAACCATATATTGCCTCCATAAGATCTTATAGCTTCACAAACTAACATACAACGGAACGCTAGTTAGCATATTTATACTGGAATTCAGAAAATAAGTAAACAAGCGATAGCAGAAAAAAATTTAATTTATGAAGTGAAGCTTAATAATCATAAGTCATACAGAAAACTGTGAATACTGTAAGATTTACAGAAAAAAGTAACCGCAAATTAAATTATTCATAAAGGTTCTTTAAGCACATGCATGTATATCAAAGCTACATATTAATACTAGAATATGTAGGTTTCCTATATTAGATGTTGAAAATAACCCCCTTCGGTTAGGAAAGGAAGATTATTTTCTCAAATTTGACTTTTTTTCAATTTTTCTTTTTTGTACCAAAAACGATTCGGATTATTAGAGAATCAAATAATTGGAATTCGGATAGTTGAGGTTCTGCGATACTTAGAAAACATGTTTAAAAGCTTTATGGTTTTGTCGATTTTCATATTTTTTATCACACTGACATATTGCTTGATTCAGAAAATAAGTTTCCCGGAGGCCATAAAGAGATACAAAACATAATTACCTAGAAACAGAAACCAATTTCTAATTACCTAGAAACAGAAACCAATTTCGAATTACCTAGAAACAGAAACTAATTTCGAATTACCTAGAAACAGAAACCAATTTCGAATTACCTATAAACAGAAACCAATTTCGAATTACCCAGAAACAGAAACCAATTTCTAATTGCCTAGAAACAGAAACCAATTTCTAATTATCTAGAAACAGAAACCAATTTCTGTACACTTGTGTTGAAGAGATCGGAGGCCGGAGAGCGGAACAAACCTGTGACAGCCGTCTGTCTACACGGCGTCGTCAGTAGAGAAGCGCTGCTTCGCAAAGAACCTTTTAAGGTGCTGGAACAGATGATAATCATTGGCAGACTACTCTACGACCACGCCCGCCCTCATGCGGCGCTGTGCATACAACGACTGCTGCAGAGGTTCCGCTGGGAGGTGTTTGACCATTCTGCCTGCACTCCCGATCTTGCTCCCAGCGATTACCATCTAATTCAGCACTTGAAAAGTTTCCTAGCGTAACAACATTTCCCCAATGCCAACGACGAGCATATGGCTGGTTCCTCTATTCGACACCAATGTACAGAAATTGATCTCACGACATGACACGTGCTTCAATTCCGGTTGTTCTTATGTTGATGGAAAGCTGACAGAGTGCTGTATATATTTGAATAAGTTTTTCCGGACAATTATGTTTTGTGTCTCTTTAAGGCCTCCGATATACTTACACTTACTCTTTAGATGAGCCAATACAAGTTAGAGAAACCATAAAAATAGAATTCCATGGCCGTACTCAAGATATCAATAAATAGTTTGGAATGCATAATAAAGAATTAATAACAACATGCCACACAGTTTCATCCGACATAATTTCAGTTTTGATCTCTTCTACCCGTCTCGGTTTCAGTGCTTTTATTTTTCGCGATCTTCTCGTCCACGCGATTGGATGAGAAGAAGTTGAAGAATTGGTGTTCATATCTTTTAATATTCTCCCACATATATATGAACAAATACAGGTCCAGTGTTTGCTTCATTTAATGTCATGTAACACCGTTAAATATGTTCTTCTCAAATAAAAGTGATGGAACTTTTTCCGTCCATTTTCGGTATGGCCAAGATTGGAAATCTATCAACTTGCTTCACATTCGATGACAGAGATATAAACACTTTGCAGTTATATTTCCAGTTTATATCAGTAATACCTCCCCCCCCCAGCAAGCAGAATTGTGTGTAAGGCTGCAATCTCTTAGGGATTAAAGTGCAATGATAATGGAGTTAAGAGATTAATACTGAAAAGTATTCACATTGACAAGTTTAACATAAAACCTTATTAACAAACGTTTAACAACAGAAGGCTGTTTTGCAATCAAGAACCAATTTTTAAACACTTATTATGGGCAACTAGAAAATCACCCGTCATGGTATGGCGGGTGCAAATTGCCTCTTCATTAGAGAGAATTCCCGTCAAATCTGACGTGTTTAAATAGATATATATATGCGAGAAAAATGTTTAACCTTGATTGAAAACAAATAAAATAAACATGTGTATTATGATAGGAAATATATATTTTTTTATTTCCCTATTATTTACAAGTTTCTTTATTCAAAAACCTCTTGGTAAACAACATTCCGTGTGAAGTATTTTTCGTTGTTTAACAATTTTCCTTGTACTTCAGATGTCTTTGTGTAAATTTTAAAAATTATTATCAAACTATATCATCACGATTGCACAAAATAATCAGATGCATCATGGTGTCCAAACTATATCACGCGCATGATATACCACTGGCGTAATTTACTACTTTCTATTAAAAAACGGAAATTAATTTGAAGTATATGATTAACATAGTTTAAAATTTCTCGGGAACTATTCATCATAGCGCGATAAATTTTATATCAATGGATAGAACATTATATTTCACTATTTTAGAGCTATTAAATTTGAAATTAGAACGACAATTACTCTTTTAAATTTGAAATTACTGAAACTTAGGTTCTCTAACGATGAAATAATGCTTATATAATATATAATATAATGCTTATAACGTATCGCAGTGATATGGCGCTAGTTTTATTGTTGATGAAGTCAGAGCATTACCGATAGATCTGGGCTTTTATATTAGTAATAACTGTTTCGAGGAACAGCCAAGAAAGAATTCTTACGCTTTATTATTTTTTAAATGAATTATTGCATTATAAGTAATATATTGTGCAACAATTTACAGTTGATTCAATATTCCACAACAAATTGCACACAGTGCCATATACAATAGTGATTATTTGTATATGGTACTGTTCATATTCTTTGTGTATGGTACTTATAAAAAAATTGCTGTTTCCAGATTGAATAATTGAATCCAGTTATTGTTAGGGAATAGAAATGTTAACTAACAATCCTTTCTTTTAATTCAATACTTAACTTTGCTTCTCTCTCGTGTAATCATATAGTAATCATATTCCTTTAAATTCGGCTTGTCTTTCGCATTTTTCTCCAAAACTATGTGTTGCAGTTTTATTAGTAGCTTATCTTTATACACTACAAGCTTAGACATTTGATATGGGTAATACTTAAGAACACAATGCGGTTTCTCGCCAAACTGGCAAAATCGCGCCAACCATCCAAAAAGTCGCCAAATATCCGCCATGTTGGACGGTTACAAGATGGCGGTGATTCTAATGACCGGCATCTAAAAAAATGCAAATAGTACATAAAATTGTATGAAATTTTGCATGAATTTAAGCAAGTTTTAAGGGAATTGCAAGATTGCATGATGCATTAAAAACATAAATTTTGTACTGAAAGAATATAATTTTTCTACTTAAGGTGGGTGGCTACAGCCCACAAATATGTGAGGATCAAAATCTCAGGTATATTCAACTTACTTTCATCGAACCAACTGCCCTTCCTCGCTGTCCTTCTAACATGATGACCATTCACACCAAACTTTATACAAACCCAGCTATAGCCATCCGATCCATTCCTTTCGGTCAAAACCATTTTCACTCCACATACCAGACATACATACTCTTTCGCATTCATATTCATTTCCATACACCAATCTATCATATCTTTCTTCAAACCATACAAATACTGTAAATCAAACAGACCATCTTAGCTTTCGGCTGCGCGGTTTTATCACGAGAAGATACAACGGAAATTTTGGAAGGAATGAACAAAACAGGAGGGAGAAAAAACGTGTTATGGCTAAAAAAGGCAACCACATAGTTCAACCGACGGAAGGCAAAAGAAAGATAGAACGGTATGCAAATTCTGGCAACGTTTTAGGGTTGTCAACAAAATTAACAAGGCTACCACATTTGACGAGAAATCAATTTGGCGACAAAAAACAAATTCAAGTTGGCGGACCGCTCCGTGTTCTTAGCCTTGATATGATACCCTATATAGAACTTAGAAGAATTTATCTAAATACTTTTTAGAAGATTTAACCTTTTATGTACTAAAATGATAATATCTCGACAATCCCTTCCTTGCATACCTAAATTCATTAAATGATATTTTCTGTACGACGCATAATCGTTTAAGTAGCCTCCGAAACACCGATACGATGCACGTTTGCCGATGAATAATCGATACTCATTACCTTGCCCCGAGTTCTAACTAATGATTCTTCAGGAATGCAAGCTTTCAAACTGTATAAATTAGTTATCAAAGTCCGATGCAGAATCTCGATTCCTGTCCGGATATTGAGGAGATAGCGAGAACGGTAAATCCCTCCACTCTAAATCACATTCAAAGCAAATATTTGAGGAGAAAGTGTGTGGCTAACTGTTTAAACAGAACCTGAAATGTGTTTAAATCCCCGCGTATCTCTAGTAGATTCCAGAAAAGCGATAGGAACTGATGTGTGATTCGAAGAAATGTTTTGTTCGCAGTGCTGCATATAAACGTAATTTATTTTATTAAGACTCGTAATTTTCTAAAATGATAATGGCAGAAAGTCTATCTTTTACGATTCCGGAACAGCATATCAGATTGATAGTACATAGACTTAATGGGCGCTATTGGTGGCAATTGCATTGATATTTAGCTTCCATTATGTCTGGCCGCCCAAATAAGGAATTTTAAAGTTGTAGTTTGTATGAAAACATTGCGGTGATAATTGCATCCTGGTCCTGAGCTTCATTCTTGAGACAGTTCTATGACATTCTTGATATTCTATAATAATATGTATAATCTACAATTATTGATAATTATTCTATGTGTGACAATATACTAATTACATAATAATATGTATATATGACAATATATACATATTATTATATACTAATAATAATTAGTATATAATATATTATATACTAATAATATAATAATATGACAATATAATAATATTCTATGACAATATTGACATTATGACAGTTCTATGACATTCTTCAGACAGTATGGCAGTAAGAAAAATTGCGCGCACTATATTCATAGACAACTCGAATTGATATTACGAAAGTTATAATATATATATATTTAAATTAATTTGACAATCGTGAACATTATCGTAATGGACATTTTTGAATAGAACTTAGCTTAGTGTTTATATTATAGAATAGCAGAAGCTTTAAAACCTTCTTACAATAGGGATTTCGGTAGAGAAAGTATGCGATTTCCTTCAACCGCCTGGTGGAGTTACTATTCTACTATTTTTCCTCATTAGCAATCAAAATACTAATCACAAACGTGTGACTGAACAGGACTGATGAGAAAAACCGACCACCTTAACAATTAGAGCAGGAATTGACTACTTTAACGGAAAGGAAGTGAAATCCTAATGATTTACTTCTACAGTAGTTGTGGCAGCCAGTAGGCAAAGATGAAGCTCCTGCTGATACATCATCTGTACTGCCTACAAGAAATAATTCAACCATCAGATTACGAGTTAGAGAAAGTTCAAACCTCTTCTTACAAGGAGGGCTTTGACAAAGACACCGAAAAGTGCTTTTGCTTCTACAGTAGTTGTGCCAGCCAGTGGGCAAAACTGAAGGTCCTGCTGATACATCATCTGTACCGCCTACAAGAAATAATTTAACCTTCAGATTACGAGTTAGAGAAATTTCAAACCTCTTCATACAAGGAGGGCTTTGACGAAAACACTGAAAAGTGCTTTTGTTTCTACAGTAGTTGTTCCAGCCAGTAGGCAAAGATGAAGCTGCTACTGATATATCATCTGTACCGTCTATAAGAAATAATTTAACCTTCAGATTACGAGTTAGAGAAATTTCAAACCTCTTCTTACAAGGAGGGCTTTGGCAGAAACACCGAAAAGTGCTTTGGCTTCTACAATAGTTGTGCCAGCCAGTAGGCAAAGCTGAAGGTCCTGCTGATACCCGGAAGCAGAAAGTGCTTAAAAGTGCGACGTACGTCGCAGAACAAATGCGGTCTTTGAAGAACATTTCATCCTTCAAAAAAACACGCGCACACACCGGAAAAACCACGTCTGTTCTGTAGAACAATCAAAACGAGACGCTTTTCATGCCATGCCTTCTCTCTTCACGTTTCGCGCAACGCAGCCTCCAGAGATTGGAGCAATGGCAAAAATAACTCTCATCCATCGCGTGGCTTACGAGAAAGCCACGCCATCATCGGGTCTGACGTCACAGGGGATGAAGATCCGAAACAGGCACGTTAAAAGCTGACTGCAAATGTCATTCACAGAATTGCAAATTCTGAATGTATGCCTTGGTTTTAAATAATTAATTTCAATATAATGTTTTGTCATTAATGAGTGATAAAGATTCTATTGGTTAAATAGTATTTTTATATCTATTTTGCATTTTACTGTGGACCACCAAATTTGGACAAACAGCCTGCAGAACCTTTCTAACTGTTTGAGGTCATGTTGCACAACACTGGATATAATTTTGCTCCTGTTTCCTGATACATCATCTGTACCGCCTATAAGAAATAATTTAACCTTCAGATTGCGAGTTAGAGAAACTTCAAACCTTTTCTTACAAGGAGGGTTTTGACAAAAACACCGAAAAGTGCTTTTGCTTCTGTTTCAGCAAATGGAAATAAAATGTCGATGGGTTTTTTCGAAGCCGGTGGAATTACTATTCATGGTTTTCCTCATTAGCAAGCAATCTACCCACCAGACACGGAATGACTGAGTAAGGCTAGTAGGAAAAACGATCTGTCAAACTGCCTGTAATTTTGGTCTCAAGTGATTACATCAGAAACAGATTAGTTAGAAAGAAGGAGGTGGAATTCTAATCGCTTACGAAAGGAGAAGGAAAAGACAAAAACCTATTACTATTTCTGAATCCCCAAGACAGTCTATCTCTAATACTGTGTACCTAAAATATAACACCGTACCATTATTGTATTTATAGAATTTATAAGGGATTATAGCAAGAGGTCATAGACTTATGCTTGGGAAGAGATAAACATATACACGAGAGACCTACATACATGTCTTAATTTTGGTGTTTTTAACATAATTTTAAACACCCTTACTGAAATTTATTCTTTAAATTCAGTAGGGCGTTAACGTGTTAAAGGTTTTGGGTGCCTGGTCTTTACATGCATAACAGCCAGATTTGCGATAATTCGATATAAATACAGTCGGACCTCTATTTAACGAACCTCTATTTTACGAATTTCTCTATTTTGCGAACTTTTCCTTAGAACCAAGAACATTTTGCGAATTTCTTCGTAAAAAAACCTCCAAATAGCGAAGTGCATTCTCTATTTAACGAACTTTCTCTTGTGATCCAATATTTTTTTTCTCTCTATTTCTCAAAATTTTCAAACTTATTCTTTCTTTTAACACATTTTATGGTGATCAATGACCTTGAAGCTGGAAAATGTCAAAGCAAAAGTGCTTGAGCATCAAAGAAAAAAATTTAATTCTTCATGAGGTGGATAAAGGCGCGAAAAAAAAGGATATTGCTTTCAAATTTGGTATTCCTCCAAACAGCTTATCAACCATAATAAAAAAATCGCGATAAGATACAAAATTATGATCCATCGAATTCTTGTTCAAAACGTTTAAAAGCATATGTCCATGAAGATGTGGATGAGGCAGTTTTGAAGTGGACAGTGTGAAAAATAAAAACAATACAGCAATGAATTGCGATGAAGAAGAAGATGATGAAGATGGAAATGAACATGATGTAGAAATCAACAAACCCTCGTGTGATAAAATGCTAAAATTCATTAATTTTAATATAATTTTGTTTTAAATTGAAAATACAGTGTATTCCCGGACAATGTTTTGTTTTATTCTTGTTTTCCTCGCAGATTTCTTTTTGATGGGTAAGATATATAAAACAAATAAATATTAATTTGCAAAATAAAGGCGTGATTAATTACTTTTTTAAATAATATTTAGTGTTTATGAATTTAAAATCTGTTTTGTGTAGTTTAAAGTATTTAACAGAAGAATCTATTTAACGAATTTTCCATATAACGAACTTTTTTTCGGGATTTAGCGACTTCGTTAAATAGAGGTCCGACTGTATTGCATTAAATAAATAATTATATTAAAGAATCACCATTGCTATATTAAAATAATAATTATATTGGATACAAAAATATAAGTTAAATAAATCTTAAATTTGTTATATATTTATATGTGTTCATTTTTTTAGATATTTATATTTGTATATGTACACTGTATTTTTATTTATTCACAATTTTCTAAGCGTCAACCAACCCTTTTTTGCATAGCTGTTACTTACTGGGGATAACATATTGTTAAAAGTGGGTTTTCATTTTATTTTCGATGTAGTCTGCTCAGATGCGCTATGAACTTCTGGGTCTTTTAACTCTCGGGGGATGATTGAAACTTCTGTTACAGGATTACTCTTGTGGACATTGCATCAGTTGATTCCGAATTCGACGACAGGTAGGAAAAGGTAAATTATAAGTTGTAAAGATCTTTAATTTTATTAAGTGAGCCGTCATGGAGCAATGGGTTTGGTGAAATCTGTCTGCTATTGTGTCAACAGCATTTCTTTGTGCGCACACAGGGTGCAGAAAAAAATGGGCCAAACGTGAATAGGTGGTATCACACATCCAGCCAAGGAAGTTTCGAAATAGTTTGTCGTGTCGCAAATGAAAACTACAGGCGGTAGAGGGCGCTAATGTTGAATGTGATGCGACGTGTAGAAATACCATAAAAGAACATAAGTAATAAATTCACATTTATTATTATTAATATTTTGAGTGTAGTTACATCAAGACTCTCTTGTATGAAACTGTGTGGAATCTGCAAAAGATCTCATAGTCAGAATGGTTGTGTTAGAAGCCTGGTGTGCTTTAGAGAGTTTGTAAATTCTTCCATCTCGCCGCTCCTAGTCGTGCATTGAGGCTGATGGTCGACCATTGAAAACTTCTTGTAAAAAATATATCCTAATAAATGTTATTTCATTACTTCTGTGGTATTTTTATGTTTTCGCTCCTTCCATCACTTTCATCATTGCAGTTCCTTCTTTAGCATTATTTACGATCCAGTAAACTACAACGAAGCTTCCTTGGTTTGATGTGGACTATCACCTCTTCACATTTAATCCATATTTTTTAAATCACACTCTAGGCATGCGTTTCTCCTTTTGATATGGATTGCAGTGTAGAGGCCGATTCTATGCTTTCCCAAGAAGTGAGAATGGAGAATAGGCAAAAGGAGCATCAGCGTATTTTCCCGAAAAAATGTTGGAGCAAAGAAAAAACGGAACCCCCATTAGCACAAAGATATTGAACAATATTGTACGATATTGAACAATATTCCCAATATTGTATAATATTGTACAATATCATATAATTTATATAATATCGAACAATATTGTACAATATCGTGCAAAATGTTGTGCTACCTGGGACCGCCGCTGACACAGTTAAAGATTCATTTTGGTGTTGTAAACAATATCTCAGAATTGGAAATGGAGGCCAAATTAAAAGATTAAATAGAGATTAAATCGAAATGGGTCTATCCTTTGGGAATTAGGGCGAAATGCCCCTCTCCTTTGTTCCCATAGGACCATAAAGTTCAGGGTTGGCATTAATTCGATCAAGTTCTCGAGGATTTGTTGTTACACATTTGTATACTGATCAAGACTAGAATTGAACCAGCAGTTTCAAGAAGGAAACAAGTAAAAATAAAATTCCGAAAATCGGGGGTTGTTTTGCATCAAACTTGTGGACGCTCATTTTTTGTTGTAAGAAACAAACGAAGACTATTAAGTGAACCACTAATTGGAAGTATCTCATAAAAAAGTAGGTTAAGAAAAAATAATGAATGAGAATGGTAGGATTTTTTATTTCCTCTAGAGAACAGTTTTGGGATATGTTTTCTTCTTCAAACAGATTACTAAAATAGAGCCGAAAATTTTATTATAGATTAGTGAACTTTCTCAGAGTTACTGCGGATACATCCAGAAACAAGAATTATTGATTTGTGTTATCTATTCGTTATCAAATTTTCATTGTGAAGAGAACAAATGCACATCATATTTTACTATAATAATCGATAACTTGAGTAATTACAAAAAATTCTGTTTTTAAAACCATATTTATTTAATTTCATGGATGCTCAGATGCATGGAGATACGTATTCTCTTATTCATAAAGTATTATGGCTGTTTTTAATACTCCCGCTCTCAATTATCACCACTTCATAGAAAGTATTATGGCTGTTTTTAAGTACTCCCGCTCTCAATTATCACCCACTTCATAGAAAGTATTATGGCTGTTTTTAAATACTCCCGCTCTCAATTATCACCCATTTCATAGAAATAATTTCTTGGGAGGAAAAAAGAATTGGGCGGCACAACTTCTTTGATTACTTGAAAAATTTTGATCATAAAAACATTCTGTACTAGTTGATATAACTGCCGTTGTTCGGAAGAAAATATTTTTCAAGTCTTTTATTTATAAAAAAATAACTATTTAATTAATTGGTCACTAAAACTAAACTTCTAACTAACCTTCACTAAAACCTTCCTTATCCTCCAGAATTTGTATAAAACATTTGAAGAACTTATCGCATAAGAAATGGATATAATGTAACAGAGCTTCCAGTTATCGCAAATCAATTCATCTCTTGAGGTCTGTCTACGTGGTGTGAAAATATATTAAATATTATTCCTCGATGGAATGCCAACACGCATGTTAATAAACATTTTATTTACGGTTATTTGCAATTTTAAGAAACTAACCCATCTTGCTGAATAAAACGGCAAGTAGAATTGATTTAATTAGTAAATCCAGAGACAGGGAAGACAGCGCCACCTGTTAGCAAGGCGAATAATTATATCCGTTACAGTTTCTAATTACTAAAAATAAACAATTTGATTAATTGTCACGAAACATTTACGAAACCTTCCTTCTTAGTATAACGTTATTTTCAAAAATTTATAATGAGTAGTTTAGATTTCTATAGAGTACTAACTCTCTATTTCACTTTTCTATTCACTCTCTAATTCACTTTTATTTATATAGATCTACAGAAGAGAAGAAGTTTCGCTTTTGTACTAAATCTTTATACAGGTTAGAAGAAAAAATATGGTTAAACACAAAATATTGTACTCTAGAAAGCATTTTGTTGATATATGAGCTTGTTAAAAGCGTCAAACTCAAACACTTTCGCCATTGCCGAGTTAATACAATGGAAGAAACAAAACCAAATAGAGAAATTTAAGTGCTTCTAAATATTCATTGTAACAGTCTCGAACAAAACATGGCGGTTCGATTTTTATATGTTTACCTTTGCATAGTTGAATTTAAAAAGATGGTTTTGGATCAAAGATTTAGTCTCATTCGAAATTATACCGAATTTTTATTCCTAAAGTCTTTTTCACATTTCCCTAAGAATACAATCTTCCGATAAAAAGAATTTCTTGAAGAAGCGTTTTCTCTGTTTGAATTATAAAACGATGGAATTATTTCTTCGAAGCAAAAATGGAGGCTCGAGTTTATGTGGAAATGGGGAACAATTGCTGCGTAAAATAGAAAGACAAAAACCGCAAACCTTGGCATTGGCTATTGAAGGAAAAGCGCCTTACGGTGGAATTACGAAATGTTTCGGCAAATATCTGAGGTGTAAACAAAGAGTAAGAAGTAGCGATTGGATATTATTTCCATTGCGAGAAAATGCGGATCGGAATGATTTGCTCACGCGGAATTGGAAAAAAAATAGGAAGTAAAAGTATATGAAGTGCCCATCGCCAGAGGGAAAATAGAGAAAAGAGATTTCTACCGCGAAGAATTCGGGTGGAAAGAAAATTATCCAGAAAATTCATTCACTTGGAAAGAAAAGGCTGAGAATGAGAATATGAATAAAAATAATCAGGAATGTAGAAAACTTGAAGATATAGCCATAGACATATATGCATTGATGGGTGAATAAAATAGGACAAAAAGCATGATATTTAACCTTCCGTTGGGGGCATCTAATCTGTGAGATGAAGCACCCAAATTTTTTTGTGCCAAGTGCGAGTTTGTCCTAGGAATGTGTGGGCTTCTAGTAGCTTCATGGTTCCCTACCACTCACAAAAGGGTATCGTAGTTTCTTATGTAGTGCTGTTTTGATGTACGTGACGGCATATTAATCTGATAGATGAATTGCGCCCGATTACGTTTGTAGTTTTAATTTCCCATTTTTTTCAATATTTATTTTTATATGCCTGAAAAAGTCCTTATATTTGTGTCCAGCCCCTAATGCATTGATGATGATCATTATTTCCAATACATTGTTCCAAAAATGTCGAATTAAACGTCAACAGTTGTCATTGCTAAGGAAAATTATGGGAAAACAACGTCAACTCCCTCCTAAATTCCTGGACATTTTGTTAGTTCCAATTGCAAGGAAAAGCAAAAAAGATATTTGAAAACCGCAAATATGACTTTGTCTGATCAATAGTTCAGTTTTATATGATTTTCGTAAGCTAAAGCAAAAATTTTACTTTCAATCTCACAGATGAGTTGCTCTCGAATGTGTTAGTATTTGTATTGCGCTCGACCGAAAGTCAAAATTAACTCAAAATATGATAAGATTTATGAATTGATAGAATATTAGAATACTGCATGCAACGGTTATAGAAATAGTCCTGATAGTGACGTATTAAAGAGATAGAAACGTAGGTAATGAACAATTTTTTATCAAAAATTGGGAGATGAAAACAAAATTCGCAAAAATGTGAGGCCCAGATAGAAATAATCTAAGTAAATCAGAATTGTAAACACTTTTATTATTTTTTTAAAATTTTTATGGAATGAATGTTTAAGAATTTTTTTGGTTTACTGTAATATTCATTTTTGTCTTGATATTCTTCTGTTGTTTTCTGCGCTTCATGCTGTTACAGTTTTTGTCTTGACTTCTAGATTTTTGTAGAATCAGTGTTTATTCTTTTCAAAACACTGATAAGACGTCTTTTATATTATTAATATTTTCTAGTTTTCAATGCACTCACCAAATCACCGAAAGTGATGCTGTTTTCCTTTTTAAATTACCTGACAACAGAAGTCAAACTTCTAATCTTATAAAACACGCTACTCTATCCGGGAATCGAATCCGGTTACACTGGGAAAGTAGTCCGGAAGCCACCTTGACAAATCAGGTGTCTTTCTTTGAAGTTTATATCCTATTCTAAACAAATATATAAAATTTCATCTTGAAGAAAATAACATTATTTTATTAACATATTCTTAACATTATATATTAATAACATTATTTTATTAACATATTCTTAACATTATATATTAATAACATTATTTTATTAACATATTCTTAACATTATATATTAATAACATTATTTTATTAACATATTCTTGACTTCAAAGATTAAATATTCTAGTTCGCATTAATAATATTCTTATTTTAGAAATAAATGTTTTAATTCTTATCTTCTTCTTTTATCTTACTGTATCTTGTATAAATGTTTTTAATCTCATATTCTTATTATCTTATATTAATTTCTTTCAAAAATATGAATGTCAAAGTCAAAGTGTGAAATTCTGATAGAAATGCTGTATGTAAATTAAAGTTTTTATCACATTTGTAATATATTTTAAATTTTAATTAATGTGCAGAGATGTTTTTGCTTATGATATTCCTTGTTAATTCACCGATAAAGGCGTGTTAAAAACTTTTTATTCTTTATTATTTTCTATTTTTTGTTCCTTATTATAAGTCATGATTATAAATATTGTTGCAAACACGGAATGTCGCCTCCCAGCAATGTCGGTCTTGGTGTTAGAATAGAGTTTTATATGAGTACTTATGGAATGATGTCTGCGGCCAGACCTAAGCTCCTGACTTTGGCGACAAAATGAGGGTCAAATATACTAGAGTTTTCTCGATATCTCTATTAGGAGCCGAGATGTACAGACTGTACTAGATACTTCCACGTGACGTCACGCCCTGTCTGGAAGACTATAAATATCGCAGTTGCTGAACGTCTGGGAACGTGTTGATTGACTGGGATCGTCTTTGGATTGCGAAAGCCTTTGGAATCTTGTCAGCTATTAGACGCTGAGAAGTTTTGTTCGTGCTATTGCTGTTTTTCTTAGTGGTTTGCTCTGTTTGTGTTGCTAATTTGTGCAAGTGCTCATAGTCATTTCACTGCAACGGTCGCGCGTATCTCTGAAATGCAAATAGCAATTTGCAGAGTCCTATTAACGCTCCAATTCCAAACGGTGACTAGCAGTTTGTCAAAAGGAGCCGGAAGAATAGCCAAGGTCATGCTTTCGTAGCGCCCTCTGGTAAAAAAATATAAAACTAAATTCTTCTCTAGAGTGTCTCTCACATACGCCTCCCCCCGGAATGTTAAATTACTTTATTAAAACTCTTATGTTATTCCACAATGCAATTTTTTTAAAAAAAAGTTACTATTTTAATGTCTTATTCATTTTTTTACATCTCTTTAATTTAGATGGTGTTCTTGTTGTCATCCAAATTCTGCGAAGTGATAATTATGTCGCTGCTCGCATATTTTTAAAAATATTATTGCTTTTTCATTATGTACACAGGAAAAAGAGCAATTAATTCTGTCATTTAACTTTCAGACTCTTATTAAAGTTTTTGTATCACCCCCTTGGATAAAGTTGAATCTGTAATTGACAGGAATTAGAAAAAAGAAAAGGATCCAGGTAATTGAATTTTCGTAGAAAAAACTTTAATTTGTTTTTTGTGCGAGTTATACTTCTCTGTCTTAAATTTTAAAGAAGTGATGACTCAGGAATTAACAAAAAAGAGATGGGAAATTTTTCGATTAAAAAAGATGTAAAATTGCTTTTTCATTATTTCGCGTGAATAGATGATTGAATGCAGTTTTTTGTCATAAAAAATTCTTCAGAACAAAACTTTGAGTCAGACATGTGCTAGCTTGATAAGGACGCAAGTAATAAAGAACATTTTAAAAGGTTTAATTAACACGGGAAAGACGTAAAGTGTTTGGTACCGTCAGTGTGATGAAAAGAAAATAAAATTTCTATTAAGAAGTCTTAATAAAAGCGTTGAAGATTGAATGGTTGTGTTAAAAGTATCTTTTCCTTTATAATTTGATTTTATATAACTCGATTTATTTCACTTTAATAGAGTTTGAAACTGGATTGTTGGCATTTGTAGAAGATAGGAGGTTAATTAAAATTAATGTTTTTCTGTTGATTGCAGTTTTTCCTGTTACCTGTGCTTCGTGTTTTCCAGAGTAATCAAGAATAAAGTGTCATTCTCCGTTGTCCAGCTTGTTCGACCGTTTTCACCGTGCACTCAACGGACGAAATTCCGTAACAATATTAAGGAATCTAAAAATTAATATTTCTCAAATTACTACTAGATGGCGCCATCTGTATGACATTAATATTTAGTTAAATTAATATATTAATTGATAACTAAGAGTTATAAAATTATTCATATAGTATAGTATTTCATCGGGAACAAATAAAAGTTCAAAAATTCAGAACTCTAGTACCTTAGGAACTCAGTGAAAAATCGTTCAGAAAATTCCATCTTTACAAATTTGAAATAAGTAAATTTGAGCGAAATCTCGTGAAATAGAAATTGGTAAAATAAAAAAACTTAATATATTTTCCCTCTACGCCATTGAAAGACCACTGTGTCTTTGTGGTACGGTCTCGGCTCCGAGAACGGAAGGTTTCAGATTCGATTGCTAAGTATACCAAATATGTGCCATGCATGTGGGTCTGGTGCCCGTTAAATCTCACGTCGAGGATCAAGGTCCCCCCCCCCCCAGGGATGGTGCGGAAATTTAGAAATGCATGCCGGTTCAGGCGTCATCTCACCACAGCTCAAAATTAACAGATCCAAAAATAGCCTGCGTATTGCTTCAGAACGAGAGGTTGATGTAAATAAAGTAAACTTAACCATAAAAACCATGATTGTTACGGAAGTAACGTTTGATATGTTCTATTTGTTACTATTAATTTACAACAAAATCTGTGACATAGATAAGCTAACTGGTTAAAATTGTGTTGTAAGCAATTGTTTGAACAGAAGGAATTCCCATTTTTAATATATGCCTTCATTATAGCATTGTTGGTTGGTTGGTTGGTCAATAATTAAATTTTAGAATTTATTTTTCATCCCATAAGTTAATTAGGCAATTCTTGCCATTAAAATTAATGAATTTCAATGGCAACACGGTATGTTGCCCGCTGTCATGTTGGTATGTTGCCCACTTTCATGCTGGTATGTTGACCACTGTCATGTTGGTATGTTGCCCACTCTCATTTTGGTATGTTGCCCACTCTCATGTTGGTATGTTGCCCACTGTCATGTTGGTTTGTTGCCCAATGTCAAATCAGATCCATTGGAAACAAGGATTGGAAAGAACGTATTCGTTTCATGTCAAATTGAAAGCTACACTGCAGCCGATACGCTTCCATATGATGCCCTTAGATTATTTGTCCTTTTCGCATTTATGGATATTTGGAGAATTTTATATTTTAATCTAAACTATATTCATTGAAGAAATTGGATGGTTTTAATAATTTAGCAAATAAGTGCATTATTACCTGAGTAAGAATATTCTAAGGGCTACATATTTATGCAATAACCGATGTCTATAATTATCTGTTCGGTGTTCACTTATAGGTTAATTCAGAAAATCGGGCATGATTCCTATTAAAAAGCGAAATTCTGAGAGATAGGGGGCATGAATATTAATTGCGTGTGAACCAGGTTGGGAAGCATTCGAAGATTAGTAAAAATTGCAATAAAAAAAATAACATCAATAAATCATTGATAATTCAAAGAAAATAAAAAACCACGAAATAAACTCTGATAGAAATTAATAAATAATAATTAGTTAATAATAGTTAATAAATAATAAATAATAATTAATAATAATAATTAATAATTAATAAATAA
>BGPR01003195.1:56154-82407 GCA_013235015.1 Araneus ventricosus
GTCGTTCTTTTAATAATAATTCTTTTGGAAACAAGAACTCGGGTACAGAATTCGAAGCAAACACGCTACTACATTTGATTTAAAAAGCGAGCCAGTAGCGAACAGATGAAATTGAGTTATGTGGGAACGAAGACATCAAAGAGGCATTGCAAAATTAAAAAAAAAAAACATTAATCAGTGAGGTGGAATATCATTAGCAGGAAGGGAATAATTATTTGTCTGTGATATGTTACCGGCAATGTATGAAATGCAGGCATTCTATAGAATACATAGGCATTTTATAGAATGCCGGTAATGTTTTTAGGTAAAGTATGAATTATGAAGATTCTTACATATTTCCCTAGGCATTGTATATAATACTTAGGCATTTTATAGAATGGCAAATGCTATTTAGACAAAGTATGAAAAGAAGGTCATGATAATTCCATTATTTAAAAGACGTGCATACTTTAAAAATGCAAATGTTATTTTAAAAAATTAATGAAAGGGTGCCATTAGCTTTAGTCAAAATACGTAAAGGAAAATGAAGTCGTACAAAACAACATTTATGCCTTTCTTATGACAAAACAAAATAAAATATGAGCCTACTTGTTGCATCAATAAAGGAAATAATTTTATTTTGAATTGCACTTAATTTTATTTCTTAAAAGGGAATCGAAGATGTATTTCATACTTTGCCGGTTTGTCATTTGGCATTCTGTAGAATGTCTAGTAAATGTGTGAAATATTAATCGTTTCTATAAAATGCCTAGGTATTCTATAGAATGCCGAATTTCAAATGTTGACAGTAACAAATATATTAATAATAACAAATGGATTGTTTTCCTAAAAGAACAAAATGGCATTATTTTTAATTAAGAGAATGAGGAAATTCATGCTCATGTGAAAGAATCGATGATGCATTTCATACTTTGCCGGTTTGAAATTTGGTATTCTATAGAATTCCTAGTAAATATGTAACATGTTAATCGTTTAATACATTGCCGGCCAGTTTTCGTCATTCTATAAAATGCCTAGGCATTCTATAGAATGCCAGATTTCATACATTGCAGGTAACAGACACTTTATATGGGGATAATGTTGCTAGTCTGAGTTTCATTTTCTTCATGAATTTTTAAGGGTAAGAAAAGAATTTGGAAAATTTCTGTTGATAGTCATTAGTTATTTTTTTATTCACTTTATTTCCACTAATTGTTGATTTTTTTATTATTCAAAGGAAAGCTTTAAAAATATATTTTAGAAATACCTCATACTGCTTAACAAACTTATGTTTGTAAACCGAATTCGGTTTATTAACGATATCTCGCGAAAATCATGAAAAAAAAGTGTTATTTTCATAAAGAAATGAACTATGTGCATTTCTTTTTTCTTTATAGAATCTAAACTCTTGACTATAAATCTTAAACTGAACTGTGCAAAGATTGCCAAACAAGAATAAAAGATTACAGAAACTATAACATTTTTTCTAAGTGTTCTCGAGAGTTTGAAACTTTAAAAGATGCTGCAACTCTACGTTATGTATTGTTTCACTTACCACTATTTTTCTTTTTTCTCACTATATTTTGATGAAATTTTGTACAGAGAAGACGAAAAAAAGTAAATAATATCATCTTTGATAAGGTTGCTGCGTTATCGACATTACTTGGACACCAAAGATTTTAGACATACTTGAAGTAGTTGGAGTTTTACTATCAAGTATATCCAAGCTATGTCTATAGCACATAGTAAAGTAAATATAGTTTAGTAAAATGTCTATTGTAACGTGTTTTACAGCTAAGGACTCTGGGGAGGAAGGTCCAGAGCCAAGTAATACTCTTTTTTTATTAGCACGTGCGTGCAAGAGTTTTATTTAACAGTTTTCTGGGTTATATATAGGAAAATTATTAGAAATTATGGATCAATGGTTTGCAGTCCGGCTTCCTTGAGCCTACTCTGCCATACAACCAAAACAGGCCCACTTCCACGAGCGGCCTAAATGAATGATGTCGGTCTTCCGTCGACCGGACTTGAGATTTCAGTCCTCAGTGTATCGTTGTCATCACTAAAGAAAAAAACGAGCCCTTGCTCGTTATCTGTCCTCTTCCAAAATCATCCCCTCTCCATCCTCGCTCTTTCTTTTTAAACCTTCATCTTCCTCCCACTTGGGGAGGGGTCAAAAAGCCTCTCCACGAATCCACGTAATTTTGTAGGTGGAGTCTATTTCAGCGAGCCATTATTGGTTCCTTACCTCTTGGTCCTTTTCCCTGTCGCAAGCGGGTTCTCAGGCTGGAGCTAAATGACCCTATCAATCACTTCCACTAACGAGTGGTCCGTTGGTGACAAGCTGGACTCCCGGCTCTCTTTGTCGGCGTTTTAACGACATGTCCGTTGCTGACAGGCTGGACTTCCCTCCGAGACACCTACTCTGTTCAGTGGCCCATGGCATGGGAAAAAGCTACTGGTCGCTAAGGATCTTGGGGGATCTTACACTATGTCTATGCTATGCTTTACTCGAAAGATACATTTTGCAATGCGCATCAAGATATCATTTCATGCCTGAGGAAAATGATGAGCTTAAAAATAATGAAAGATTGTACTTTTAAACTGTAAGTCTATTTTTTCTATTTTAAATTAAAAAGCAAATAAATATTTTTCCAAAAATTATACACATGTATCATTTTCTTACAATGTCTTATGAAATATTTAGAAACAAAAAATCGTAATTTAATTTCATTATCTTTTCTAAAACTTCGATCTAATTCTGGTAATTAATTATTCTTGTGCAAAGACGGATTAACACTGAACTCTCATGAGAGTTCATCTCTTTATTATAAAGTCGAGAACTTAACTAGATTGATACTTTTTCACGTGAAATTAATTCTCCGATGAAAGAAATTTGATCAGTGTAAAAAATCAGTTTTTACTTCAAAGATAGAGTTCGAAGTTTTAATTATCAAAATATTGTAGCTACAATAAACTATTTAAAATGTGGCAGCTATTTAAACGTTCTTCGAGAGTGAAATTTCAGGAATTGAACATACCATTTTCTTTAGAAATGATAGCATTTTAAATTTAAAAAAGTTATTAAACATCAGTTTTCCTGGGAACAGCGACATATATTGGATTTAATTGTGTCGTTCTTTAAAAATAAAAATAATAAATTAATGATGAATAATCAATGAATGATAACAAGCAAAATTAAACAAAACCAAGTATGCAATAAAATCTAATTAAAAAATGGAATGATTTGTAATGAGAAATTTGCAGG
Source organism: Araneus ventricosus (assembly GCA_013235015.1). Taxonomy (NCBI): domain Eukaryota; kingdom Metazoa; phylum Arthropoda; class Arachnida; order Araneae; family Araneidae; genus Araneus; species Araneus ventricosus. Next base: position 59,402 of record BGPR01003195.1, read on the forward strand.
ATTTTTAGAAACTTAGCAAAATTATTGTTTTAAAAACACAAGACAGAATTATTTTATTTAAATTCGATTGTAAAAGACCATTTTTATACTTCTAATAGAAAATTTCGTTTCTACTCTGATATCTTTAAAAGGGTATATTGCTAAAATAAATCTCTCAGCATTTCCTTCATCCTTTCTAAATCACTTTAAAATCATTATTTTTTGTATTGAGACCAACACCCTTAACTCAATCAAAACAAAATGTTTACAAAGTTTACAATCAAACAGTTTGTTTAAGTCTTGTGATGTGAAAACGGTCTTACCGGTCTTTATTTTTGAACTTGAATGAAAATCATAATTGTCCACTATTTCGGATTCCAAATAATTTCATTTCCGTCTTTTTATTCTTATTTTCATGCAACGATTCTACTATTGTAAGTTATAAATGTATAACTTACATTATTAAAATGTATAATCACTCATTTACAGTAAATAATCCATTTCTTGATGTGCTAGAACAAATTTGTATCTCTTATATGTATATTCTAAGTGTAAGTGTGAATCATATAATAAATCGTTTCTATTTAGATGTAAATATAATAGGTCAAAAGTTTTTCAATAGAAATGGGAATAATTTGTTAAAACCTTTATCATCATAGAAATGGAAAAGGAAAGTTTATCATAGTTTATAAGTTATATTTCCACGTAACATGAATATATTAAAAGAATATATCTTTCTGAATCACCATAAAGGAAAATGTAAAATAATTTTCATAGTTAGAATGTAAGTTATACATTATTAAAATGTATAACTTGCATTATTAAAATGTATAACTTACATTATTAAAATGTATAACTTACATTATTAAAATGTATAACTTACATTATTAAAATGTATAATCACTCATTTACAGTAAATAATCCATTTCTTGATGTGCTAGAACAAATTTGCATCTCTTATGTGTATATTCTAAGTGTAAGTATGAATCATATAATAAATCGTTTCTATTTAGATGTAAATATAATAGGTCAAAAGTTTTTTCTATAGAAATGGGAATAATGTGTTAAAACCTTTATCATCATAGAAATGGAAAAGTAAAGTTTATCATAGTTTATAAGTTATATTTCCACGCATCATGAATATATTAAAAGAATATATCGTTCTGAATCATCATAAAGAATAAGGTAACATAATTTTCATAGTTAGAACATAAATATATAAATATTTAGGCATTGGATTTCTTTTAATTGATGACTTTATAAATTTCCTTGTAATACAAAGAAAATTGTAATTTCTTGGTAGTTAATGCAATCTGCTTTAAACAAAGCATTTAATTCTGCCAAATTTGTCAAATAAAGAAGCATTCATGTCGTGAGATAATTTTACTCATAAAATAAAAATTGAATTAAAAATTATTTTTATTCAAATTGAATCAATAACATGAAAGCTGATTACAGAATACTTTACTGAAATTTAAATAAATTTATAGTATTCCAGAAATTTGAAACTCATCTGAAAAAAACAATAAGATTCCTAATATTTATTTAAGCAAACATTTTTAATCCTCAGATTATTGAATCATCCTTTTGATTTTTTAAAATATGAAAAACACCAATACAATTTTTGAAAGAATGAAATAGTCTCCTAAATTACAAAATTTTAAATGTAATAAGCTATTTAAAAAATTACTAAAATTTCATTTCATAACACCATCAAAAACTTTATTGGTTTCTAAATTCTTGTACATCAACTCGCACATTCTTCCTAATCTTTCATATTTTCTCCAATTCCTGTCCCAGATCTTTTCTTTGATAACATTCTGATAGTATAAAACAAAATGATATGATTCTCAGAACTTCCAAATACAGCAGCTGATCTCACTGTCAAACGCATAAATTTTAAAATGAGTAAATATTTATATACTAAGTCGTCGGAATCCTTAAAACATTCACGCACACATTGAAATGTTAAAGTTCACCCAAAAGTGATGATGACATATTCCCTTCCCTTTCAATAAATATATCCGAGAAATCCTAATTAGCATATTGATCTGAGCAAGTCCAACTGATGATCTTCAAAAATTTCTGTCATTAATTTAATAAGAATGATTCTGTACTCCAAGTAACACATAGATATTGTGCAATATTGTACGATATTGACCAATATTCGCAATATCGTATAATATTGTGAAATCCTATATAATATTATATAATATCGATCAATACAATTTCGTGCAATCTTTTGTGCTACCTGGGACATAAATTGTAGCAGTCATCTGTACAGAAACAGTGTGTAACTGTCGGCAATGCAGCAGCTACTCGCACCGTCATTGCTTGAATTTTAAAAAGAATAAATATTTATGTATTAATGAGTCGGAGTCCTTAAAACGCTCACACACATTGAAATGCTAAAGTTCACCCAAAGGTGATGAGGTCAACTTCCCTTAGCTTTCAGTATATCCGAGACATTCTAATTAGCATATTGATCTCACCAAGTCCAATTGATGATCCTCAAAATTTTTTCTCATAATTTCCCTAATAAGAATGATTCTGTACTTACCATCTGTACCCAAAGCAACACACAGATAATGTGCAATATTGTATGATATTCAACAATATTCATCATATTGCATACCATTGTACTATATGATATGATATTATATAATATCGACCAATATTGTGCAATATCGTACAACATTTTGGGCTTCCTGTGGCAGCAACTGTTGCAGTCATTTGTGCAGAAACAGTGTGTAACTGTCGACAATGCAGAAGCTACTCGCACCGTCAATCGCATAAATTTTTAAATGAATAAATATTTATATATTAAGACGTTGGAATCCTTAAAACGTTCACGCACACATCGAAATGTTAAAGTTCACTCAAAGGTCATGAGGTCATCTTACCTTTGCTTTCAATATATCCGAGACATCCTAATTAGCCTATTGATCTCACCAAGTCCAACTGGTGATCTTCAAAAATTTCTGTCATTAATTTAATAAGAATGACTCTGTACTCCCAGTAACACATAGATATTGTGCAATATTGTACGATATTGACCAATATTTGCAATATTGTATAATATTGTGCAATATTGTACGATATTGACCAATATTCGCAATATTGTATAATATTGTGCAATATTGTACGATATTGACCGATAATCGCAATATTGTATAATATTGTGCAATATTGTTCGATATTGACCGATAATCGCAATATTGTATAATATTGTGCAATATTGTACGATATTGACCGATAATCGCAATATTGTATAATATTGTGCGATATTGACCAATATTCGCAATATTGTACGATATTGACCAATATTCGCAATATTGTATAATATTGTGCAATATTGTACGATATTGACCAATATTCGCAATATTGTACGATGTTGACCAATATTCGCAATATTGTATAATATTATATAATATCGATCAATATTGTACAGTATTGTGCAATCTTTTGTGCTACCTGGGACAGAAATTGTAGCGGTCATCTGTACAGCAACAGCGTGTAACTGTCGACAATGCAGCAGCTACTCGCACCGTCAATCCCTTAAATTTTGAAATGAATAAATATTTATTTATTAAAGCGCCAGAATCCTTAAAACGTTCACGCACACATCGAAATGTTAAAAGTTCACCTAAAGGTGATGAGGTCATCTTCCCTTTGCTTTCAATATATCCGAGACATCCTAATTAGCATATTGATCTCACCAAGTCCAATTGATGATCTTCAAAAATTTCTCTCGTCATTTCCCTAATAAGAATGATACTGCGCAGGGAAAAAAATCTCATAAAAAATCTGAAACGCGTATCGCTTACATTTTCCCCTGGGGTAGACGGGTTAAGCGATTGAAAAGATAATTGGAGCGCTGTTAGGTTTATTGCTTCTGGGCTTTTACACGAAGGTGGAGGTCGGTTTTCATTTATGGGGATAATAGAAAATATCGATTAAACCTGGCTCCCGCATTGAAGATTGCTGTGATTAAATTTAATTCTTTGTGCGGAAAAGTTTAAATTAAAAGTCTGCTTCTTTTCAGTTGTGAAATGAGATACAGAGAGCAATAAAAAAATTTTGACCTGGTATTCAAAGTTTTATATAGTTATTTTATTATTATTTTTTGTATCTGATTTTAGCAGCGGAAGATAAATTTAGAATGTTTGAAACTTTTCATTGTGTTTTTAAGATTGCGTGGGTTTAATCGTTTTACTTTTGTGATAGTATTTTTAGTTACTTTTATAATATATTTAGTGGCGCACATAAATTATTCCTGGCTACATATATTATTTTAAGAAATGATGCTTTGTTATATATACATTTACGTTTTATTGATGGTTAGTAAGTTGAAATCATAAGTCATAACATTGTTTATATTGGTTTTGAGTTAAAGATTTAAGAGTGTAGAAACACTGATGAGTGCTAATTTTTTTAAATACAGTAGAGTCTCCCTACAACGAAGTCTCTCCACAACGAATTTCTCCCTATAACGAAATTTTTAATCGGAATGTTAAATAACATTCAAAATATTCTCCATATAACGAAGTGGTTGTCTCCCTATAACGAATTTTTTCAGAGGTTCATCTTTTTGATTTTTGTCATTTTTGAAGAAAGTTGGTAGTTTCTGTGCAACAAATTCGCTCACACGTGCCTGTTTCTGGAACCACTCACTCTTAAAATCTGAAAATTTTTCTGAAAATTTAACATCACGAAATGCAAAGCAATGCGAAATAACGGAATTTTTAAAGTAAAATAAACGTAAGTACATACTAGTACATATTATTCTCTAAATTGGTAAATTGTCTTAACTTATGAGCATTTTATTTATACAATAAAAATTAGTATAATTTTAACAAATTTATAATATATATTAGTTCATTTTTAACTGAAAATCATAATTAAAAACATTTGAACTTATCGCACAATTGAAAAATTTGGAACATTTACTTAAATAACTGCAAAAATCTCTAATCTCCGTATAACGAAATTTTCTGTATAACGAATTTTTCAATTGGAACCAAGCGATTTCGTTATAGGGAGACTCCACTGAAAACCTTTATAATTATGAGAAAATTTTATATTTAATACACAGGGTGTTTTTTTAAACTGACGCTACACAGAGACATCTGCAGCTCGATCTATCAGCTGAAATTCCACCAAATTTGATAGGGGGACTAAAGACGACATTCAAAAATAAGATTCGGTGAAAAAATTAGTTCCGAGACTCGCCGATAGGGGAAAATGTGGCGCTGTTGTAGTTTACATAACTGAGAATTAGACAAATGAATAACAAAAAAGAAATTGCACTACAACGTCGCTTTAATACAGCATATAAACCAGCAACTGAATCAAATGGTTAGAATCAAGTTACATAGATGATATTTTACTGCACCATAGTACTTTATTCGATAAAATCACTTCCTCGACGAGGTCATAGACCTCTTTCAATGTGAACACCCTTATCGTTCATTACACATTTCATCCTTTAACAACATTCTCCATGCCCATTCTCCCCGGATCTAATCCCATGTGACTTTTTCTTGTGGGGTTATTTGAAGTCAAAGGGATATCTTTATGAGGTCCCTACCTTGAAGACCTTAAAAGATAACACGGGCATTCCTGGGGATATGTTACGTTTGGTCGTCGAGAATGTTGGGAAGAAGGTCCAATGTGTGGTTCATGAGAAGATTGGTCACATTGAAAGAGGTCTACCCCCTCTTCGAGGAAGTGCTTTCATTAAATAAATTGATATGGTGTGCTGAAATATCATTTCTGTAACCTTTTGGAGCAGCTCATTTGCTGTATTAAAGCAGTGTTGCACAGAAATTTTTTCTTTGTTTTTCATTTGTCTAATTCTCAGTTGTGTAGACAACAACAGCGCCACATTTTCTGTATCGGCGACTTTCGGAACTAATTTTTTTCACGGAATCTTTTCCCCTATATCTTCATTAGTCCCCCTAACAAATTTGTTGCCATTTTAGCTGATAGATCAAGCTGCAGATGGCTCTGAAAAGTTTCAGGTAAAAAAACACCTTGTATATTAATTTTGTTTAGTATGTTTACACACACAGATCAAAGCCGTGACTTAACTTCCCCAAACTGTATGGCAATGAAGAGAAATGTTTGAAATAATTATTGCCAAAATCCCATCAACATAACGTATACGAATTGAATTAAAATTATTTGGTATCACTAGCATAAGCAGAATTGAAATCTTGGAAGATATTCTTTATTAAATTTAAAAATCGCTTTGAATTTCTTTCATAAATAATAAATAAATCTACGTTCTTAATCGAAAAATGTTCTGGTAATGTAATTCCTTTCAGCTTAGAAACGTGAGATTCGTTTTTATTTCAAATTGAAAGACAAAATTTAGTCAAAATAGCAACAACATTCCAACATAAAATGTATGAAAAGCAAATAATTACGCCCACCCTGATAGAAAACATCCCACTTTACTGATCAATTCGTGATTCGGGAATATTTCTTTGATGCCCGCATTCGGCGCGTAACTCAATTTCATCTGCTCTGTGTATTCTTTAAAGCGCAGCAACGTGTTTCGCTCAAGTTATTTTCTTGAGTGGGTAACTCCAGAAGATTTATTATTAAAAGTTCTGCAGTTTCCACACACTCTGCATGGGAAAGGTCCACATCTGAACGAGATTCAGGCGCGGAGAAGGGAGTGTTCCCATGTTTTAGGTTGTTTGAGAATAACAAACTACTCTTCCCTCCGTTATATTTAGTGCAGGTGCGACGATGATGTTCTGCTTAGAAGCAGGGACTGCATTAATTTATCAGCGTCCTTTACATTCGGCGTGTAGCTCCATTCGCGAAGTTCCTTACGGTTGTGAACAAGACGTGCAATCTTCTAAAGAAGGAAGGCTCTAATTATTCGAACGACTTTGCTTGTGGGCAATATAGATCATCAAAGTCAGATACACCTGTAACACTGAATACTTTGATAATTCGCTGAAATCTTTTAAGAATTTAGAGAAAAATATTTATTTAATATGCTTGTCTCCTTTCTCTTTATATTATAACAAAAATATTACGAATGTTATATGGAGGATTCGGAGTTAAAGAGACCCAAATCCAAATTTTGCCCATTTTGCACTAACACTGCCATGGTAGTGCAGAAATGGTGCATTTTCTGAGAAATAATGATTCAAGTCCATAGTTCAAGTTGTATTCACAGTTATTAGAAAAGTTAGAAGTTCAGTTTTATTAATTTGTCTAAATGATTTGATTCCCTACCCTTCCTGTTTTTTCTCCATTTGTTTTGCTTTTCTTTTTCTTTTTCGAATACAGATGTCGCCATGGTTCTAGTCTTCCTTTACAAAATAAGGGAGAATTACTTATTTAGGCGGGAAGTTCGCATTTGTTTGTACTAAAAGTGAGGACATTTTATCTCTCTTCTAATCGTGGGGTGAGTTTATTTTTATGAAGGTTGCTATTCAGCCTGACGGCTAGTATTTTTATTTCAATCTTATTAGCGTTCCTATGTTTGCATTAGGCCTTCTTTTACTTTTAAAATAATGCTTATTAGATGATACTGATCTCCTTTGTCTTTTGTTGGGAAATTTCGGTCTTAGAGAAGCTATATTTGGCTTAATGCAAGCTTCTTACAGAAAAATTTCCAAAATATTTTGAATCCATTTCAAATTTAGTACTTAGACCTTGACGAAGTGGACTAGAATGGATTCCTTGTTTGTTTAATTTGAGTCTCGTATTTTTCTTAGTTTTTTGCTTTCTTTGAATGATTTTGATTTCCATTAGAAGTTTACTGCTATTTTAAATGCAGTTCATCAACTTTGAGGTTTTCTTTTCCACAAATTAATCTCATGGACTCGATCCACTTTAAATTTGAACCTTCCATGGATATTATTAAACTCATACAAGTTTTCATAACCTGTATCCAGAATTAAACACAATTCGTTTTAATTACTATCTATCTCCTTTCTTGCATTTCTATAAGTACTATTTTCCTAAATTCTTTTGCGCAGGCCATTAGATACATCGAGAAGGGATAGAAAAGCAATGATGCGCACAATGATAGTGAATAATTGTTATAAACTTGCGCCCACTTAGGTGAAAATCTCTGCCAAGTCAGCAGATTTGCCAAGAGTTCAAAGGTTGTAGTAATGGTTGAGGGAGGATGAAATTTTCATTTCCCCACAAGTCCCTTAAGATTGAATATAGAAAAATAACTCAGATTAGGCAAATTACTGCCACATCATAAAGAACAGCTTTTCTAATGAAAGTTTTGCCGTGGCTACAATTGCTTAGAACGTACACGCTGAAAAGTGATTTTCAACCCCTAACACATGACAAATAAAGTTGCGCATGTCAGTGGCACAGCTATAGAAAGTGGAGCTTGGAGCATATTAGGAATTTTTACCCCCAATCGTCAACAGTGGCTTAGCAAGTCTAAATGCCGCCCAGATCATAGTTTCAGTTTTTCGTCTCTTTATGAGAATTGACTTTAAAGACTGTGATAAAAGCACTAAGATTTTGTCTCCGTGTTGCCCCCTAAGACCGACGGCAGGGACATTCCCCCCCCCCGCTTGCCATCGTTACGCGTCTTAAGCGGGGTTTGCACGCGAGCAGTAAAACCGACAGTAAGCTGTCGCTGTCAAGTTCGGACTGAGACTTGCCGTGGCCCGGTTAAAACTTTTATGATTCTGCGCATGCGTCATCTCTTACTGTCGGTTTTACTGTTCGCGTGTAAACCCCGCTTTACGCATGTTATCTAGCATCAAACTGGAGGTTGTCCTACACTTTTCCTTCAAGTAATAGCGCAATGGATTCAAAATGTTAGGAAATTCTGCATTTAAGTGATGAACTAACTTGCATTCATTTCTAAATTTTTATTGTCTCTCGCACTTTTTACTATACGATTCGAAGCATTCATTTTTAAAGGTTTAACGTCATTGCTTTGAGCTAGTCACTTCACTTGACATCTAAATTCACAGCTATTTAAGATAACCGACTGAGTTCGGAGACATTTTTTTGAAAAATAATTTATATATATATTTTTAATGTTATTTTTCAACTGCATATGTTTTAAAACTATGAAAATATTGTAAAATTAGTCTTTCAAAATAATCCTTTTTTAAAAATCTGAGAAATTTGAAGAAAAATGAGTAATATATTTGCCTTACGCTAACAGCCATAGACAAAATCATATTCTAAATATATATAAATCCTTGTAGGAGTACATTTTTATGACAGTTACCTGTGTTATGCTCTAAAATATTTCTTGTACTTCAAAATAGTTTTGAGATATAGCTGAACATAGTTACTAAACTGGTAATTTTTCATAACAAATGCTTTTCGTTTATATTTAAGCACTTAAAAATAATACTTGATTTTAAAATTGACCTAAGTTTTCAGAGGAGAACATCAAGCATATTACAGAAAACTATCTCAGAAAATTTCATATCAATACTTGAATAACTTTTTGAGAAATCATTGTTACGGTCGACAGTTTTCCTCAAAAATACCATTTCTCAGAAAACACATTTAAAGTTTTCATGCAACATACAATAATGCTTACAGTTCGGTAATAAAACAGCTGTAACTCCATTTGTAATTCACGTAGAGTAAAAAGTGAGACAGATTTAGAAAGCTGGTTAAACAGGCTACAAAATTAAGTCATAAAGTGTTTTTGATAATTTCATAAAAAACGACGATTTTAAAGCAGTCGGATACCTTAATCGGAAATGTATGACTTTGTCTATACGATAACCGCAGATGATATGTAGATCTACTGAATGTTAGCAGAGTATGTATGCTTGTCTTAACTATATGTTAGCCACTGCTGTGTATATGCTGCGCTGTGTAAGTCGAGCCGAAGCAACTGTCGCTTACACTGTATCTGTAAGATGTAGGTGTAGTAGGACGAACATCCAGTCTGTAAGATGGAAATGTCGTAATTGTAAATATGTTCTGAAAGTGTGTTCGTCCTAATAAATGTGTTTTTAACTTATTCTTTCGTCAATCCTAATGTAATCGGATCGCTCTATCATTCATTAGAATTCCACGCAAAGGGCCAGGAAGTTTTTAGCTTATCATCCAACAGCTCTTTCATAACCAGAGTTATAAGTCAAGCTGCCTGGCTCTAATATAAGGATTATGGCCTTTTTGGATCCAAATGGAATAAACCTAACAGGGGTCGTTGGCCAGCTCGCTTTCTGTCCCTAACAGAGAAATTAAATTTGCCCGGCGCATATGATATCACGTGGGCCTGAATTGTTTCCTTACGGCAAAGATTAATCCTTTAAAGGTCCATTTTTTCTAGTAATGGTATAATAAAAACAACTTTGGGATTGAGATTAATTTAAGAAAAGAAATTCATTCATTTTATTGGATGACATTAATTTTTGTTAATTAATTTAATTAATAAATAATTAATTAACAGGTCAAAACACTTCGTTATGATTTAAGATAAGAAATAAGAACATATAGGTTTTTGTTTTAATTACAAATTTGCCGAGAACTTTCGCCAACCTAACAAACAATTTTATAAAATCCATATTTATAAAAACTTTCGCATATTAATCAATATATTATTGCAATAATTGCTAAAATCCTACTAAACATCCGCGGAAGTCAAAGCAGGAATGCATTTAAAATTCTAGACCGACTTCTACTGGATTTATCGAACACTATTAGAAGATCTATGCAAGCTGGTCTCCAAAGGAAGATAAGATTTTGAAGACTAAATAAGTCATCCTGTCTCTTTTCCTTTTATTTTATAACAAAAATAATACTGTTGATATTTATTGGATATTAATCAAATCATGTCAATTTCTTGATTGGTTGTTGATCTAACGACGACTGATTTTTATTACCAACACATTCACTTGAGTAAGCTAGGGTGCTGCTTCTTTTTCAAGGAGACATCAAGGCAAAAGTCGGACTTCTGTCTCACGCACAAATCCTTATCCGAGCCTTAAACTCAGGTTCTCTGGCAAATGAGAATTCTGGCACTGATTTATAACACTCTGTAGTGTGTGTGCGCCATTTTAAACCTTCAATTCTCTTTTCCATAGTATTGCCCGTTCTGTAAAAGCTATTTACCCAACTTTGATTGCTTGAGTAAAAGGGACCGGATACTTATGTGTGCGTTGATACGTAAATTTTCATGTTTACCTTATGAAAAGGCCTTTAAAGAGAGTGTACGCTTGTCGTGTATATAAGTACTGCTAACAGCAAAACACGATTTTAAGTCGACTAAACTCCATTAGTACAGAAATCGGCAATTGTTGTTTTCCTAAATACAAGTAGGATCACTTCTATTTCTTTTCTTTGTCAAGAAACTGGTTAGTTCAAGCGTTCTAAAATGGCCTGTTTCTCTGTCGCGACCTATATAAGCAGCTGCAACCTATAAAAGCAGTTACAGCCTTTAACAAGGCCAATATTTCAATTGACGTAAGTGCATATTTCTAACTTCAGGCCCCATGAGTAAAAGGAACCGGATACTTAAGTGTGCGTTGATACTTAAATTTTCATGTTTACCTTATAAATAGACCTTTAAAGAGAATGTAGGCTCGTCGTGTATATAAATACTGTTAACAGCAAAACACGATTTCAAGTCGACTAAATTCCGTTAATATAGAAATTGGTAATTGTCGTTTTCCTAAATACAAGTAGGATCATTTCTATTTCTTCTTGTCCAGTAACTGGTTAGTTCAAGAGTTCTTAAATTATCTATTTCTTTGTTGCAACCTATATAAGCAGCTGCAGCCTTTAACAAGACCAATATTTCAATTGACGTAAGTGCATATTTCTAAATTAACGCTCCATGTTTCACAAAGCATGCGTAATATAACTTCCTGTGTTCACACCCTAATAACAGCATGAATGGTTCAGACACAGGACATAATAACACACGATAGAGAATATACTGAATGGAACAAAACCGTGTTAACTTACAAAATCAAATAAAATTAATATACGAGTATCAAAAAGATAAAATAGTAAAAAAGGTTAAAAATAATTATTAGGAATAATTTTAATAAATGTTATATGTAAGTATAATAAGTAATAGTAATAAATTAAAAATAGTAAAATTCTGTTTTAGATATTACAACTATTTCATAAATTATTATATTCCAATTTTTATTCTCACCAAATCACCATATCATTCCACGAATAAATAAAATAAAATGACAATTGATTTTACAAAAATGTAACAAAAAAATGAAGACAACATGGATATGTCTGTATTTAAACATTTTAACTATGCATTGAGTGCCTTTTATTGAAGGGTAATGGAAAAACTTCACATCCACAACTTGAAAGAAATTTGTTCGACTAAAAATACAAAAAATGGTAAAATATTATATACCTCTTTATGAATATGTAAGAGGCAACGTATTATTTAAAAATGAAGAAAAAGACGAAAACTCCTTTCATAAATGGTTTTTTTGTGAGAAAGGTAAAATTTTGTCTGAAGTTTATTGCTCCTTCCATAAAAAAGATTTAATATGGAAATTTCATTAAATTATAAAACAACATACTTAACGAAGTCTTTACTTAAAAAATAGAATCAGTGTTTACAGCAATTGCTTTTTTATTTTTAAAGAAGAGGATTTTTTACTCAATAGATTATTACAGTTATTTTTTACTTTTATGATTAAAACAAGTCTTCAGTTGCAAAATCTAATTTCTTAATATCAATGCGTGGAGACTAACACCATTGTTGCAGATATCAATTTTTTAATGTGGCTGAGAACTAAATCTGCGGAAATATCAAATCAACTTAGTTTCAAAACATGAAGTTAAAGATTAATTACCCTTGCAATTCAGCATTAATTCGTCTTCGTCCAAGAATAATTAATAAAATATTATATTGAAAAGTTATACAGAATATAGCGATATTTTTTAGGATTCCTTTTGTTCAGTGTGTAACAAATTATTGAGGCAAATTACTAATCATTTCCAATTTCTGATTGATATATTGGTGAAATAATTTGAATCAAACGAAACATGCACCCATAAATCATTCAAAAGAAAAGATCCGGTCTTCACAGAATTACTTGTCGCCGAGTTTGACAAAACGTGCTTCGCGTTCTTTGCGGAGGATGCAGAGCAATATTGGGCTGCAATCATCTCCAGAAAAAGCAAAAACCAAAAAAACACCCCAACTTTCTCCCTTCTCCTTCATCAGAAATCTCCCTTTTCCAGTGTTTTCATATTCTTTTTCTGGCGATATTGATGTTCCATTCTTTTTGCCCGAGTTTGACTTGACTTGAATTGTATCTCCGAGAGATACGAGGTTTAGGTATTTTTAGCAACAAAGGCTGTTATTCCCTAGTTCAAAAAAATATTCATTCCAAAATTCTTTTCAATCTGCTTAAAAATTAAGTAAAATTGCCGTCAAGAGACGGACTAGAAAAATTGCCGATCCAATTCGGTCAAGACAAAAAAAAAAAAAAATGGCGTCCTCCTAGAAGGGTGGCCATATTCTTTTTCTTGCCTGAGTTTCGGGAATATTTTATTTTCGCTCCATGAGAGTGCAGTCACACTGTTTGGTTCCACACACATCAGTGTGTGGTTCCGTTGCAGATTTTCAAACTCGCGTTACCGTGCACACCTGCTTCTCGACTCTTTTTATTTATTCTTCATTGATGGTTTATTCTATTTTTGTTTTCATTCCCTTCAGAGACAGAAAGAATTCACGCTTCGGCAAGAAGCCCAAACAACGTTTCGGAACATTAGTTTACAGAATCGAACGCGGTGAACTGTTGGCTATCTGGAAGTAGTTAAATAAAAGATAATGTTCTTTTAACTGCACTTGTATAAACTTTTCTTACCATAAAATGATCTTGAATTCACGGGTAAAAAAAGTGAAATGAAATAAAAACATTTTCTCTGGCTATTGTCTTCAGAGAGTCTTTTCATACTTAAGCGCATAATCTTGTTTTTTCAAAACTAACTTCTTTTTGTGAATAGTTTTATCAAATATTTCTCTAAAAAAATAAATTTCGCACAAAAGGTACAGTAAAAATTGCTTAACAAGAACACCATCTAACTCAGTTTTTCAAAGTTTCCAAGAGAAAGAAAAAACTAAATTTTTCGCAACCCATAACGAACATTTATGTTTTTCCACATCTTGTGGTTTCATGTTCCTACCAGAAGTGAAAAGAAATTCAGAAATATTCGTTGATGATTGTAAGAAATTCAGTTTTCTCTTTCTCTTTGAAGTTTTGATAGATTGGGATTGGTTGTGTAGCTTGTCAATCTATTTATCTTAACTTTAATGTGATCTATGAATAAGTTTTGATAGCGCTTATGTTTCGTTTTAGAAAGACTGCAGCAATTTTAAGAATAGTATAATGTATGTAATTTTGTCTTATTAGAACTCTCTCATCATCATGTACATGAACAAAATCTTGGATGTTATTATTTGTATTGTTCCACATAACCAAGAGTAATTCATTTGTTAAAGTTGGCAATAATTTTTTAAATTTTATAAATAAAACTATAATTAGTCAAGAACTGGAATCTCTTGTCTTCTTTCTTTTTTTTAGTGCAAAAATGCAATGCACTCTTTTCTAGGATTTTTTTCCACTATATATATAAAAGTTCAAGACATTATTAAAAAGGTGAGTAATTATGAGAGTGTAAATTAATAATTGTACTAATACAACATACATTATTTCTCTTGACTCATTTACGAGTCATCCATACTAATACCTACCCAAACTCTCAGGCTGATAATTATCTCCAATCTACCCTTTGGGTTAGGGTGAGGATGGGTCGTTTAAAAAACCTATAACAAGTGGAGATATTGACATGGGATTTGATTTGTACTCTTTTCTAGGATTTTTTCCACTATGGCCAAAAGTTCCATACAGTATTAAGAAGGTGGGTAATTATGAGAGTGTAAAATAATTGTACTAAACCCACATACATTATTTCTCTTGACTCTCTCTCATTTGCGAGTCATCCAAAACTAATACCTACCCAAACCCTCAGGCTGATAACTATCTCTAATCTACCCTTTGGGTTAGAGTGAGGATGGGTGGTTTAAAAAACCTATAACAAATGGAGATATTGACATGGAATTTGATTTATACTCTTTTCTAGGATTTTTTTCCACTATGGCCAAAAGTTCCATACAGTATTAAACAGGCGGGTAATTATGAGAGTGTAAAATAATTGTTCTAATCCCACATAGCTTATTTCTCTTGACTCATTTGCGAGTCATCCTAAACTAATAATTTCCATTAGTTTTTGTGAAGTTAGCTCATACTATTATTCTTTTACTTGATAATTTATTTTTATATTCGATAACTAATATTAAGGATAACAAACCTTTTATCGCCAAAATTAAAGTCAAGATTACTGTAGTAAAACGTTAGAAGTTCCAGTTGTGTCTACCCAACCAATCCACAGCAAATCAAGTGATTGAAATTCACGATATTCCAAACAAATAAAAACACATTCAATCCCGTTTTCCATGAATTATCATTGCTCCTATGCAGCGACATAAAATGGACCCTTTAAATATTTAAGAAACATTTCTCCTCAGAATTACTTGTTGCAGAACTTCAGCAATCGTGCTTGCCGTAATTCATGAAGGAAACACTGCAACATTAAGAAACTTTACACCCGAAATAACTTTAATGTTATAGCCGTAATCATCTCCACTGGAAAAACAAGAGAAAACCAAAGAAAACAAACTTTCTCCTCTTTTCCAAAGTTTTCGAACTTTTTTCTACTGATAGTGATGTTTCTTTTCTTTTTGTCTGCTTTGCGCGAATCTTCATACTGTGGTTTCAATGCGGGTTTTGCGTAGGTGATGAGTATGGGGTAGTTGTGTCTACCCAACAAATCCACAGCAAGTCAAGTGATTGAAATTCACGATATCCCAAACAAATTCAATCCCGTTTTCCACGAATTTTCATTGCTCCTATGCAGCGACATAAAATGGGCCCTTTAAATATTTAAGAAAAAATTCTCCTCAGAATTACTTGTTGCAGAATTTCAGCAATCGTGCTTGCCGTAATTCTTGAAGGAAACACTGCAACATTAAGAAACTTTACACCCGAAATAACTTTAATGTTATGGCTGCAATCATCTCCACTGAAAAAAGAAGAAAAACCGAAAGAAAACAAACTTTCTCCTCTTTTCCAATGTTTTCAAACTTTTTTCTACTGATAGTGATGTTTCTTTTCTTTTTGTCTGCTTTGCGCGAATCTTTATACTGTAGTAGCAATGAGGGTTTTGTGCAGGTGATGAGTATGTTGTTCCACCGCAGATTTTTAAACTCGCGTTTACCAACCACACCTGCTCCTCGTGTCTTTTATTTTTACTTTATCGCGGTTCGATTTTATTATATTCTTTCATCTATTTTTTTTAATAAATGAACGAAAGACTTCACGAATGGGCTGAAAATCGTTGACAATACTGTGGAACATTAGTTTATGGAATCAAAAGCTGTGAAATGTATTCTATTTGAAAATGGTTAAAAAATATCAAATATATTTTTATTTCAACTCATATAAACTCTGGTTTTTGGAAACCATTTTGTAAGTTGTGGTTTAGAGAGGGTAATTAAAGAAACATTATGTGTGCATTCGTCATCATAAAAATTTTACTTCCTTATTATGTAACATTTTTCACTTTCTAAATGAAAAGTTATTTATTTTAATTGATGTTTGTTTTATTGCACACAAATTACTTCAAATAGTTGCTGAACTATGATGAGACAAAATTTATAACTGTTTTTATTGATATTTTCCTATAACTTACATTGCTTAGTTATGTAAATATTATTTAACAGCGCACCGTGTAAGAATATATCTTTTTAAGGCTTTGGCTAATACAGGATTAGTTAGATTTTTTTCAAAAATGCTTAAATATGCTCATTTATTTTAAACTCTTGAAACATGTTTAAAAATTTTGATATGCTACTTCGGTAAATAAGCATGGATTTAATTACTAACCATTTATGCGTGTGATACTTTTAAAACTGGAATGCTAGCTTTTTATTTTGCGTTATGTATTAAATAAAATATTAAAACCTATGACTGCATCGTCCTTGATATCATGCTTTTTAATTTTGAAAAATGTGTCTGTCTTCCGATTTATCTAAAAAAATACTTATAACCCTAATATTAATTTTATTCTAAATTAATAAATAAATTGCCTTTTTCCTCTTTCTACAGGAAGGAAATAAGTTCGACTTGTTAAGAATCATTAATTTTAGAACTACTATTAATTATTGTTTGAATTTCTTCAAATTTTAGAAAATGTCATTCTCAACATCTTTTCTAAGTTCAAACCTTAAATGATTTTTTCACACGAAATAATGCAGGAAATCTTCAGAATCAACGAAAATTTATACATATATAATTTGATTATTCTCAGAAAAGCTAATATTCTATATCTTGAAGCTGACTTCATTTCGATATCTGCTTCACTGTAAAAATAAATGCTACATTCAATGTTTGTTTAACCAAACATAGAATATTCTTTTCGTGTGAATATATGAATGAAATCTCCACATATCAAAGGAAAAATGCAAAACTAAAACATTTAAAGTTAAAAGAAAATTTTAATAAATTGTTTATAAAACGAAACTTGGCATCTTCCACAGGAATGCTGAGAAACAAAAGTACGCTAAAATAGATAGATCTTTGAAAAAAGATTTAGTCGAGTATTTTGAAGAACTTTTATAGCGATATTTATGTGTAAAACCCAGTGACATTTATAGCAACCATTTTTTATCTCTACGGTACTAGAGCAAGCACTGGCCAAGATTTACCTTCTCTAGGCAATTTAATGGCATTTATAAAATACCTTAGAATGAAATCTTTGCTTAAAAAAATTCATAGTGGAATGAAAAAACGACTGATGATTTGTTTTGTGTCACTTTCAGGGAATTTAAAATCTAAAGTAAATTTGAAAATATTTTATTATTCATGTTACTGAATAAGCTATGAATGACGAAAATTGTTTGTGGAGATATATTTGTTTATTCCTAGCTTTAAATCTTCTTTTCGTTTTGAGGTTTTTCCAGTCTGGTTAACTTTTCGTTCAGCCATATATTAAACGCAGAAGAACGAAGAAAGTTTTTCGGTTTATCTCTTCACGCAATACCATAAAGTCAAAAGTTTCATACAAAAAGTCGGCAAAAAAATTATTTAGAATTTTGACTAGTTCAGAGTGTTTAAACTCTTGCAAAAAATAAAAAATGTGTATTTTACAATATAAGTTTCTCAAGATAAAGAAATAAAAAGTGTTGTTTGTGTGTGAGTTTTAGTTTTTTATTTAATACTAGCCGCCTTCGGCGATCAGCTTGTTCGCCGAGAATATGGTTGCAATTCAATCTTGCATCATTTTATATTCATGGTTCTCTTAAGAACGTAATTTTAAACTTCAGATTGTGGTAGATATTTAACCCATATTCTATTCGTGACCTTGGACCTCTTCTGTTATTGTCTACATAAATGTTCTTAATAGACTCAACCAACTGACCATGTCATGTAACCTCTAATTCCATGTTGTCGGCACCATCTTTACTTTTTTATATCCTCTTGTAAAATATGCATTTGCAGCATTAAAATGACGCAGCACATTTTTGGACAGCGGCATGTTAGCTAGATTAAAACATTCTGAGAAAAGAATGAAAACATAGCAACCGTAACCATTCAGCTTACTGGATATATTTCTTAATGTAAGCAAAGCAATATCTCGGAGAGATGAAATAAAATATGAAACCAAAATGTATTATGACATTATTACAACAATGAAAGAGAAATAGGCAATTAAATATTTTTTAAACAATAAAATTGGTTTGAGTTGCGTTGAAACAATACAAAGTATTATTGTAAATTATGCCAAAAAATATTTTTAAAACTTAATTGATAACATTGAAAAAGTAATTTTTTGCACTTTCAGATGGTGTAAAAATGATTTTTGTGCTGTAATATTTTCGGAAGTTATTAAGGAAAAACTCACAAATTTCGCTTAACTTTTAATTAATTGAATTTATAATTAAACTTTCAATAAAAGGGCGCCGAGGTTCACATTCCCACCCTCCAAAGTATGTTTCTTGCAAATTTCGCAGCTCTAAGTCCTGCGGTCTGCCCTGTAGAGGACCAACACATATTAGAGGACCAACTCATATCATAGACACACACATATTCTCTTTTATTATTAGTAGAGATTCGCCTATTTAAACCAAATGTTTTAAAAAAATCCGAGAAAAACTTAAACTCGACATAAAATATTTTTACTTAAGGATTTACTTTGCGAGATAAAATAATAAACAACGTGGAGTTTTCTTATGATTAGAACTCTAATTTGATGAATAGTATTATCGTATTATATCCAAATTTATATAAATATATCATATCACATATTGAGTTAACTCAACTGAGTTTCTAAAAATATCTTTACCTAAAATATTTACAAGCAAATTTATATTTATTAAAAAATATTTTGAAAAACTACATTCATATGATTCTTGTAATTAATTCCAGAAATTTGACCTTATATATCTTAAAATAATATCCAAAATGTAGCAAGAATTTAATCCTCGGTTTTACGTCCCATTAAATCATCGCGATTTTATTTCACGGGATCCGACAAGTTTCCATTGTGTTATGCGTTTGTTAACCAGAATTATTTCAGATATTTTGACAGTTCGAGCTGATTACAGTTGACCCAGCGAGGTTGATTAATAGGTTAATTTTTAGATATTTCACTGGCAACATGAAACCTCTCTATCAATAAAATTGTCCTATAATTGTCACTTTTTACTTTTTCTAATATGAAATATACAACGAAAATGTATTGGAATCTTAGAAAAAAATTTGGCTTGAGGTATTGATGTATTTTAACATTAGATAGGGGAGGGTGGTGTAACACCGACTACCCTTGATTCTAGAACTATAGTTTTTTTTTTTCTATTTAGAATACAGATAGTGAATTACACACTACTAGTCAAACCAGCGGGAGTGTTCTCCCCTAAACTTTCTCGTATAACTTCCCCCAAAAGGTGCCGTTTCTCCTTCCCCCGCTTAGCTAAAATAATTCGAACCTACTGTTATCCAGAATCCAATGACTATCAGAAGGTTTTTCATTATAGTGATTGAAAAATATCTAGGTAAAGAATTCAAAGAGATGCGTACCGATTAAAACGCATCTATCGCACACTGCTAGGTTTCACTCTTGCAGTCTCAAGGACAAACTGACGTAATCGCTCCTTTCGCGAGCACAGACGATTGCTTCTGTACGCATGCGCGTGGAGATAGCGGATTGGTTTCAATGGTAAATTATACAGACCGACAGACAGTCAACCCTTTGACGGATTTGGCCCAAAATTTTATACGGACTTACATTCATGACGATAAAACCGTGTGCCAAATTTTATCCATCGAGCTATTCAAGTTTTTGAGTTATAGTATTCACATGACTTCGGACGTACAGACAGACAGACTTCCCTTCGACGATTTTGATTTTGTCCAAAATTTGATAGAAACCTACAAATTATGTTTAAAGACAACATACCAAATTTCATCCCCGTAGCTCTCATAGTTTTCGAGTTATCGTGTTCACAGACATACAGACACACAGACATAATTCCAAAATTGTGTTTTTCGGACTCAGGGTGGTCTAAAACATGGAGATTCGTCAAAATCTCGAGTTCGAATTTTTTGACGATTACAATACTTTCTCTTTGTATACTTCGTATACGAGAAAGTAAAAAAAGGAGCAGTCATAGTGGCGTGTAGTAGCTTTTGAACTCACTGCATCAGTGAAGGTGTATTTGTTTTAAGACGTCAACTCTCTAATATTCTATTGATTTTAAACTTAAATAATCGGTACAGTAATAAAAACTATATTCAGTCCAACTTATTATACGCTTGCTAAGGATTTATACCTTTTCAAACAATAAGGATTTACTCCATTAATTGCGCGGTTCAATTTGTTTCTTATAACCTCAACACTCGGGGTGAAACCGGGTACTCCAAATGTGAAGCCGTTTGACTTCAAGTATGGACATAAAGAAGAAACTGATGATGAGAAAGAAGAAAACATGATACTGATGATGAGAAAGAAGAAAACATGATACTGATGATGAGAAAGAAGCAAACATGATACTGATGATGAGAAAGAAGAAAGCATGATACTGATGATGAGAAAGAAGAAAACACGATACTGATGAGGAGAAAGAAGAAAACATGATACTGTTGGAGGAATCTGATGATGAGGATTTTGGCCCTTTACAACAAGAAGAGCGGAGATGTAGGAAATAATTTATCAGGAATCATCCATGGTTGATTTTTCAACAAATCTGTTTGTTTTCATCGATAACCAGAATGAAGACATGTTATTCGTACGTCTTCAGGATTCAAGAAGTTGATGTTGGTGAATATGATATTACAGGTTTGAGAATCACCAATCCCAGATAGCAATTTTAGTTTGCAGCAAATTTGCAGCAGACTTGCACTGCAAGTCTGCAAGCTTTCTGCAAATTTGTCACGACAAGTGTGCAAGTGTGAAACAAGCTTGCAGCAAGTTGACGCAAGCCTCGAAATCACCATAGGACGAACTTGCAGCAAGTTTGCCACAAGCTTGCATTGCAAATTATAGCAAAAACAGAGCACGAACACAACCCAGCATAGAAATCGCGACCTACCAGTTCAGAAGCTGACGCGGTAACCACTGGGCCAGTTAAACTCTGAGAGGAGAAGATAGATTTCGCTAATACATCGTTCCATTTGAATCTTATACGATTTATTTTAAACTATTCTCTTGATTTCATTAATTTTTTGAGTTGCGAATACGATTTGAAGTCAAAGAGAGAGCGATTTCCGCTAATAACTACGTTTTGTTAGTAGAATAAATTATGAAATTAGAGTTCAAAAGTAATTACTTTAAAATGGGACAAAATGTATAAGTTTATTTTTCAACAAACATTGACTGTTTTTTCGGTTTAATTTTGTTTATAAACGCTAAAATTTCAACATTAAGAAAAAGGTGATGTAGTTTTCTTTAAAGTGCGAGTGATATATTTAGTGAAAAGATGGAAAATGTTTGAAAAATTTTTTTATCAAAAAATT
Source organism: Araneus ventricosus (assembly GCA_013235015.1). Lineage (NCBI taxonomy): Eukaryota > Metazoa > Arthropoda > Arachnida > Araneae > Araneidae > Araneus > Araneus ventricosus. The sequence goes on from BGPR01003195.1 coordinate 81,469, forward strand.
AGTTTTTTTACAAATTATCATTGATTTATTGAATTAATAAAAAAAAGGACGGTCTAGGAGATGCTATTAAAAATCGGATGTTTTCTTCAAAACAGAGACAAAGATAATTATCTCTTTGTGCTGTCTTTGCAGGAAGCTTGTTTTGCAAACTTGCAGCAAATTTGATTTGCAAGGGAGGTGGCGCTATTTTGTCACATCGAACTTGCAGCAAATGCGTTGCAAGCGAGGGTGGCGTTAGTTGTCACAGTGAACTTGCTACAAGTTCATTTCAAGTTTGACGCGTCAAATTTTGCCGTGACAAGGGAATACCAAGTCAAAATCAAACTTGCTGCAAACTTACGTGCTATCTGGGATTTGGCTAAATTAAATTTGTTTCGGAGGTGAATGACCAGTTTTCCATTTCCGATGGTCAGTTAAAAGCTCTACTCCCAGATAGTGTCTTTGAAGTAGATTGCATTAAAGAAATATTTGGTTTTAGAGTAGTGTGAATATCAAACAAAAATTAGTAGAACAATAAATAGAAAGTTCAATTTCAAATGGAAAATTTATTTTCTACTACTAAATAAAATTTTTTGTCTCTTATAGTTTTTATATGTGACTTTTAAGTCTTACCTGTTTCCTTCTAGTGTGTCATAACACTCAGTTATTTCAGTTCCTATAAATATTCATTTCCCAACTCTTCCCGACAAAATTTGAGTTAAAATGATTATAAATTTAGCCAAACTGAAGATAGTAAATAGTTTTAATAGTTTATATGCGATATGCCATGAAACTGTAGATATTTCTGCTGAAAAGCATTCAAAAAATAGTATTTCGTGATAATTGGGGAAAAAGCAGTTAAATGCAATTTTATGCAATATACAGTAAGTTGCAATCATTTGAAATTTATTCTCTTCAAATCTATTCGTTACTGTGATCAGAAGCCGAAATAAGTGTTCC
>BGPR01003195.1:88532-102590 GCA_013235015.1 Araneus ventricosus
GAAGACAATAAATAATCGGTATAGCCAAACCTGATTAGAAAAGAGCCCTTCCTAATTAGGATATATTATATAGAAAATAAATATTGTATTTAACATGAACATTTTAGCTTTTGTTGGAGTTATATTAGAAACACTAACAATAAAATCCAAAGTTGGAAGAGAATAAATCATCGGTATAGCCAAAGCTGATTAGAAAAGAGTCCTTCCTATTTTCAACCAATTATTTTGGCAGCTTTGCAATAACAGAAGATTGAGTCATAAAATTTTTAAGATAAAACAGTCAGCCTGCTTCCAATCACTTCTTGTAAAGTTTCAGTCTACACGTACACCTCGAAAGAAGCAACGCAACATTAGCAAACTTTGCACCTAAAATAACTTCTCCGATATGGCTGTTATCATCTGGACAAAAAGAAAAGGCCAAAAAGAAACAAACTATCTCCATTCTCTTTCATGAGAAATCCTTCCTTTTCCGATGTTTCCCTATGATTTCGAACTTGTATTTCCTGCTGGTATTGATGCATTTTCTAATTTTTGTCTGCATCGCGTGAATCTTTACTTCGTGTGGTACGAGGGTACTGTGTGGATGATCCGAATATGGTTTCGCGGCAGAGTTTCAAACTCGCGTTATCATCAGCACCCGCTGATCGTCTTTTTTATTTATCAGGATTTGGATTTTTTTTCCAGCAAACGAACTACTTGCGGCATCATCGCCAGTTGTGTTGTTAGATGTATTTGCATGCGTGTCGACCCCGCCCTTTTTGGTGATGTCATCTCTTAACCAATGGCGAAGGAGCTGCTGCAGTATTTAAAGGCGATGTTCCACCTGATCATTCTCGAACTTTTTGTAGTAGTAAAATTTATATTTTCAACTCAATTGTTGTTCTATTAAACACATTATTGTTCAAAATTTGTGTTCTTATTCTTGTGTAGTCTGCACTGTATCACCCTTAAGTAAGTCCTTCTGATGGAATTGAATCTAGCGACAAATATTATGTGAAGTGTGTGCTGATAGTAGCGGGGACTTCATGCCATGGCCATTACTCTGGATTCAATCAATCATACCCGGCACTCACGGCTCTTCTACCGGCACATTGGTAACTTCCACAGACTTCACGCATGTGGAAGAAATCCCAGACTCTACGGATTTAAGAAATTTGGTTTACGCAATGAGATGCTGAGAATTCTATTCTGTTTAAAAATAATTGAACGATATCTAACGTCATGTTAATTGTATTTGGTGGAAGGTCGGGTAGAATGGCGACCTTAAGCTTTGGTGAATTTTCTTGACCTTAATATTCGTTGCAGAAGGGTTACCTTTTCGGCAAAATTTTCGTCATCTTACCCGCACAGTCGGGTAAGATGACGAACTATTTAATTCAGCATCATATATTATCAAACAATTATTTAAAAGTGTCGAAATCACATCTTGATAATAACAAATTGCGCATAACAAGGAAAAACATAATCGAATTAACACACTGAGTGCCGGTAATGTGAAGCCACGTTGATAGTCAATGCCGTGACACAGTAGTAGGCTGTACCCATATGCCGACTAACTTACTATAGGAGATAAACAACTCGTTATATTTTCAGCAAGTAAAAAAATTCGAAACCGCATACATTTACAACTAATTTCTAACCTTCAATCCACGCCAATACCAGCATATATACCAAAGACGCAATAGGAGAATAAATATTGATACATAGCGTTTCCCGCGGCGGTGATCGGCTCTTGGCGAGAAGCCACATCACGCACTGGCGCGGGATCGGCTCCTGGCGAGAAGCCACATCACGCACTGGCGCGGGATCGGCTGTTAATGCGTAAAGAAACAGCAACCAGCGGGAGTGGTCTCCCTTAAACTTTCTCGTATACTTCCCAAAAAGGTGTCATTTTCCCTCCAACTAGGGTTGCCATACGTCCCCTATACTATTTGTCCCGTTTGCTTCGAAAATCTGAGTCAATATAATTTAAAATGACCTGCGCCCATTTTTAAGATTATGCGTAAAAGGAAAATGATAACAATTAAAACAACTGCGTAAGTTCTCAATTTTTACGCGCGCTGAGGTATTACAACTTTATTTAAAGTTTTTGAGATCGAAACAAATATCATGCAAGATTTCACCATACCTTCCATCTGGAGAATGCCAGAACGAGGTTTCGGGTTCAGGGGGTTGCCATAATTTCCGAAGCTACAATTTCGTAGACCGCCAAGGTCAAAAGCCAACTATACTAACTTGAGTAAAATAATCGAAACGCTCGGCAACACACAGTCGCAATGTGCATTTTGAACCAAATATGCAATTTGAACATCTTTTTTTCCAATGGATTGAAACGGAATTTGAGCACATATCTATAATTAATATTAGGAAACGTCATACCAATTTTTATTTATCTAAGCCAAAGGGTTTAGGAGATATAATTTTTACAAGTAAGCGATTATACAGACCGACAGACAGTCAACCCTCTGACGGATTTGGCCCAAAATTTTATACGTACCTACATACATAATGATAAAACTGTGTACCAAATTTTATTCATCTAGCTATTCAAGTTTTTGAGTTATAGTGTTCACATGACCGCGGACATGCAAACAGACAGACTGCCTGTTGACGGAATTTGTCCAAAATTTGATAGAAACCTACAAATTATGTGTCAAGTTCACATACCAAATTTAATCCCTGTATCCCTAACAGTTTTCGAGTTATCGTGCTCACAGGAACACAGACATACAGACACACGGACATACAGACAGACATAATTCCAATTTGTCTTTTTCGGACTCAGGGAGGTCTAAAACGTGGAGATTCGTCAAAATCTCGAGTTCGAATTTTTTGACGATTACAATACTTTCTCTTTGTATACTTCGTATACGAGAAAGTAAAAAAACAAACGAAATGTCTTCAATGAAAATTTTAGATTAAATTAAGTCAAATTACCAAAATCCCATCGCATTGACCAATGTGCAGCTTGGATTTCGCCCCATCCTGGACAGTACAGGCGGAATGGGCCCAGGGTTTTCACATAAAACATTGGAACCACAATTGCGTTTTTCCTAGTTCACAGCAACGGATGTATGCTTGATTATCGAGGTCCTTTATGATCTAGATCATCATCAGCGCCGACGAATGAGTTGAGTCTTCAGACTCACATTAGAAGTGAAACTGTCGCTTAGCTAGTTTCTTCTTAGTAGGATCTTTAACAGGCTTATTGCATTTAGTCTTGCGAACTTCTGCCTTCTTCAGATGTCGCTGTTTTCGTGAATCTTCTTTTATATCCTTCTCCTTTTTCTTAATGACAAGCGCATTTTTCATTTGAGTGCCAATGAGGTGAATGGAGGGCTATTTCTTTCTAGGTATCCTTGGAATTATTCCCTACATAGAGGAAGTGGTGGAAGATCTGAAGCCACGTATGCTTACAGTACATAAAACACCACAGTATACTTCCGAACTCGGCCAGAAGGGCTCTTTGCCGGTTTGGGTGGGCGCACGCATTGTTTTAGGTATCCGGTCCTCTTGTAAGATACGAGTTCATCCAAATATTGATAAATTATAAATTGGATAGTCATCTTACCCTCCACCCAATTCGTCATCTTACCCGACATCTACATTTTTATTTCGAAGAAACATTGAAGGACATCAACACTTAAGAAAAATTAAAATAATACGTGATTGAACACGTTTCCATTAGCAGTTTCATTAGCGAATATCACTATATAAATCAGAAATATTTCCTCCGCGACACTATCCTTCACCAATCAACAACCAAAAGTTACATCGGGACTACTGAAGATCAGATTACTTCGAACTGTGAATCCCACAAATGATGGGATGGAATCTTTTGGCTTGACACGGGTAGCTGGTCGCTAGAGGTTTATGATGATGCAGAATCGGTACTGTCATCCAGTGTAATGTTTGAGATAAATTCCAATTCGTCATCTTACCCGACATCTACATTTTTATTTCGAAGAAACATTGATGGACATCAACACATAAGACAAATTAAAATAATACATCATTGAACACGTTTCCATTACCAGTTTCAATAGCGAATATCACTATATAAATCAGAAATATTTACTCCGTGACACTATCCTTAACCAATCAACAACCAAAAGTTACATCGGGACTACTCAAGATGAGATTACTTCGAACTGTGAATCCCACAAATGATGGGATGGAATCTGTTGGCGTGGCACGGGTAGCTGGTCGCTAGAGGTTTATGATGATGCAGAATCGGTGCTGTCATCCAGCGTAATGTTTGAAATAAATTCCAATTCGTCATCTTACCCGACTTTCCCTTACTTTATTAACATTTCTTTTTTAAACAGTTTTATAATTTGTTTGTATCTGATAAATAAAACAAGAAGAATGAAATGAATAAATGAGATATTATTTACTTATTATAATCATCTCATGCATTTTTACTGTGTTTAGTTTGATATTAATGGTTATGTATTTTTCTTCAAAAATTCGTTCATATTAGCAGATATTTCTTTCCCTACATACACATTATTTCGAATTAGACAATGATAACTAAAGAGGTGAAATGAGTTTTTTCCTGAAAAAGATTTTCTGAAATGATACCTTAAACTGATTTGTTTTCCTCAAATAGAAAGTCAGCTAAATAATATTATTAAAGCCATTCTAAGTCGAAACGGCGCAGCATAATGTCAATAGGAATGATAAAACCATTTTTTACAGTAAATGTCATTATTATTTTTAATAATAGAATTATGCCTGCTCCGTAGAAACACCTTCTTTTTAAGTTAATATTTATTACCGTTTTAATTTCTTTAAATGTTAATGAATAGTACAGAACAGAACGCCGTCTCTTACCCCCGTACCCGTGACCAGACCGGCCACTGAACGGTTTGATGGGCAAGACACGGGAATTATATTTAAGAAATGTAAGAATGAATAGTACAACGATTATTTTTATAAATTCTACTGAAAATAAAAAAAAATACGCAGAAATTATACAAAAAAGTCGAAGAAGGCTTAAGTGAAAAATACAGCCATTTATAAAATGTTCATAGAACAAAATCTTACAAATACCTAGAAACTAAAAGACTCAGAAATACTAGAAGTTTGAATAAATATAAATAGTTTGTTGAAAAAGATTTGGTCGTGCCTTTTGGACAGGCGTTTTAGCAATATTTATGTGAGAAACATTCTGACATTTATTGCGGCTATTTTTTTTTTATCTCCATGGCTCTTAAGCAAATATAGTCCAAGATTTGCCTTCTCAAGACAGTTTAATTGCATTTTATAAAATGCATCAGTATGCAATTTTTGCTTGCAAAAATAATTTATTCTTGACGTAACGGACCATGGATGATATAGCCTTTGCCATTTTGAGATTTGAATAGCCAGTAAATAAAGAAGGCCTTTATTATTGATGCTGCTGAATAAGTTTTGAATGAACCCAATTGTTTGTGGAGATAAATCTGATTTATTTCTATCTTTAAATTGCCCTTTCGATTTGGGATTCTATTTGGGATTCATTTATTATGCACAGAAGAAAGAAGAAATAAAAATATTTCTGTTATCTGTATTGCCATAAAGTCTAACAATTATTCATAGAAATGCTAGAAAATAATTAATTTTAATCCTTAAAATCTTACATGTTTTACCGATCTTTATGAAGCAAAAAATTATGGATCATGTTCATCTGAATTAAAACTCTTGCTAAATTCTTTTTTTTTCAATTTCCGCATATTATTAATTCATATTACACTTTTGAATAAAATCTCCAGAAATAATTACAGAAATATATATAAATATTTTTTTATATTTTTTATACAGGAAAGAATAAAAATCAGCTGTGATATCTGTATGTAGTTTCCATATGTTTAAAATTAGAATCTGATACATTAACAGTTCTATTGTATAACCTTAACAATTTTTATTAATATTTTATATCCGTAACGGAATTAATTTGCAGAATTTTAAAAATGCTGTCACTGAAAATGCTTCCAGAAATATTTATACTCATTAAAATTTGAATTTGAAAGTTATATCCTTATGAAACATGAGATTTATTCAAAAAATATGTTTTAGAAATAAATATAAAAACCCCAAAATTTTAAGTCCTACTTTAGGCGCTTCTATTTGATGGGCAGACGGCAATTATCCGATGTGATTTCTGTTAATATCCACACCACATAATTTATCAAACTAGGGGGCTCTGTCCCCTGCTCGCTGAAGCTCGCCAACCTCCAGGAGGATTGCAACGCAATCCTCCCAGGTTTGATAAGCAAACCATGCTCGCTTCGCTCGCCACAGTGAAGACACTGCATGTCCTAGCACAATTATTTTAAAATATTTATACATATATATTATATATATATAATGTATGAATCAGCTTTATTTTGCTTCTGATGTTTTAACTTAAATCAGCACCATATAAAATTTTTTAGCCTCAAAAAAGATATTTTTCTTCAAATAAAACTTTCAAAGAAGATAAACAAATAAATAAGAGCTGCAAAATTAAAACAAATATAATTATTCTAAAAACAAATTATATTCAATATTATTAATAAAGATATTGCAGTGTGATATCTTAGCACTATGGACATAAAAAAGACAATATTATTAATAAATAAAAATCTTAAGTTGTTTCCTTTTACTGCTTTTACCTTAATCAAGAAGGAATAAAATTTTTTGGCCCTGAACCTTATTTGCAGGTACAATGCGTTCGAATAAAACGCTATTTGTAGGCAATGTGCGATAGAATTGAACGTTATTTGCAGGTACTGTACGGGCAGATGAAACATTAATTGCATGTTCAGTAGTAATGGATAACATGTTATATTTACAGATCATTCTGTTAAGCCAGTGGCGCCATCTGCTTACGAATTTAAGTCCAGAAATTTATATTAATAATAAGGAATTCTAAGTTAAATACTAAAATGTAGAACATAATTTTAAAGATTATTGAATTTTAGATTGAGGGGAAGGTTTGATAAAATTTATTTGCAAGTTTTCGATTCAAACTTTTTTTTAGATAAACCCAAGTCACTGACTTAAACTATCTTAACTTTGGCCTGAACGTTCTCTGGCTCTCATAAGCCATCTACTTCATTTCTAACTAATCTCATTGAAATCATTTCATCCAAAGTTTCATTATATTGTAAGAAATATTGTGAACTCTACGTCTCATTTTTTTGCGAGAAAAAGTTTTTTTACACCACAACAAATATAGTAACTGGCTATTCCTATGGAGTTATGCCTAACATGGCGGACTTCTGGTTTTATTTGGTAACAGACATTGCCATCGACAAAAGAGAAATTAACACTCTTTTTCCGTCACGTCCTTTTCCGCCTTAACGTTTTATATATAGATAGAGGAATCGTCGATTACAGAGAAAATGGCAGGTGACTTACAAGAGAAATTAATTAATTTATTTTTTCAAATTCCTTTAAACCTAAAATCTCTATGTAAAAAAAGCCATTTTGTATTTGTCATTCATTTCCTAATTTCCTATATGCGAAGTGTTTCTGTTATCATCGAAAAACTCTACGTCCTTCAACGTTACTACCCTGCTTTCAAAAGAAATTAATTTTGTAATGATGTTTGACCGTCCCTGTGTATACTAACATGTTAACTTAAAAACCACAGAGACATAGATCTATAAAAATTGGAATGTGATTCCAACATCAAAATTGTAGACCTTAAGATATCCGACTGGTTTAAAATCGTCATTTTTGATGAAATTATCAAAAAAAAAATTATAACTTAATTTTGTAGCCTGTTTAATCAGCTTTCTAAAATTGTCTCACTTTTTACTCTACGTGAATTACAAATGGAGTTACAGCTGTTTCATTACCGAACTGTAAGCATCATGTTATGTTTCATGAAAACTTTAAATGCGTTTTCTGAGAAATGATATTTTTGAGGAAAACTGTCGACCGTAACAATGATTTCTCAAACAGTTATTCAAGTATTGATATGAAATTTTCTGAGATTGTTTCCTGTAATATGCTTAATGTTTTCCTCTAAAAACTAAGGTCAATTTTAAAATCAAGTATTATTTTTAAGTACTTAAATATAAACGAAAAGCATTTTTTATGAAAAATGTTATGTTCAGCTACATCTCAAAACTATTTTGAAGTACAAGAAATATTTTAGAGCATAACACAGATAACTGTCATAAAAATGTACTCCTGCAAGGATTTATGTATATTTAGAATATGATTTTGTCTATGGCTGTTAGCGTAAGGCAAATATTTTAGTCATTTTTCTTCAAATTTCTCATTTTTTTTAAAAAAAATATTATTTTGAAAGCCTAATTTTTCAATATTTTCATAGTTTTAAAACATATGCCGTTGAAAGATGACATTAAGAAATATATATAAGTTATTTTTCAAAAAAATGTCTCCGAACACAGTCGGATACCTTAATACATAGTTTACTTTTTATCATCATGCTATGGAACAACACAAAAGCAGTACAAAATTTTCAGATTTCTTCATCATGCATACTGAACAAAATATATCATAAACTTTTCTAATTATTACATTTATTTACCTGCGCGTTACCACTCCGTCTAATGTAAACATTATATACTTTTATTCCGAAGCAAGTTATCATGGTTGTAATTAAAAATAAATTTTGAAAACTTGTGGAAATCAGAAAAAGGCAAGGAAAATTATCTGGAGTCGTTGAGCACAATGCAGAAAAAAATGTTGCTTTCGAATCATATTTTATAATAATAACGAAATCAAAAATGTAAAATCATGATGAAATAAAGAAATAAAGATGAAAGTTTTCAGTAGAAAAAGAATTTTTAATTTTTTTTCTTTATAGCGGTTATAAACGTTTCAATGTATAACACACAAGAACAAGTAGTTTTAACTCCCTTTATAAGTGGCATCTTAATATAAATAGTTATAATTAATAAAATTTAACGAAAATTAAATTAAATTAAATTATTAAAAGAAATTGAATTAAAAATTAATTAAAATTCTTTTGCATTATACAGAAAGGCGCATATGCAGCTGCTTCTGATAGAATACACGAAAACAAAATTAGAACTTCAAAAATTAAGTTAAAAATTAAAAAAAAATCCTAATATAAAAGTATGTGAAATGATCGAAGTGGACGAACACTCCCTAATTTTTTGATCACGCGCTATATTTCATGATAATCTTACAGTTTAGAGTTTGTGAAACGTTAACGGAATGTTGGTATATTTTGTACCATAAGATTCAGAGGGCAACTCTCCCATAGACTATAATAATTCTAATTTGATTTACATTTCATTTGAATGCTGTTTAGATATTATCCTGGAGCTCTGTTAAATTACACATATGCACAACTGTTTTTACCACGCTTTGTTAGAGACATCTTGCTTGAGGAAATTGAAATGAAAACATTCCCGAATTTTTAGATCATGCGTTGTTTTCCGTGATTACCCTTTGTGAAGTGTTAACTGAATACAGTGCACTCCCGATTATCCGGGTTAATCACCGGTAGGGATCGCACGGACAATAGAAAAACACGGATCATCCGAAAACTCCTTTTTATTAAAGAAAAAATCAACATCAGTACGAAAATATAAAAATTACTTACATTTTCATGCTGTATAACATCAAACTAGGAATTTTTCTTTTAACATTTACTGCATAAAAAAAATCTGTAATGCGTTTTTGTTTCTGCTGTTTGTTCATCTCTTGTCCTATATCGACACATATTTTACGAACCGCAGTAATGTCACCGTAATCAAATCCTCTTTTCCCCATATAATCTAACAAAGTTTCCGCAGATTGTAGAGCAGCAGAATGAGAAATTGTATTTCCCTCATTTAGTACAGCTTCTGTATCAGTACTAGCTGATTCTCCATTATCAAATTTTTGAAGGATTTCTAATTTTTGTTTAACATTTTAAGCGTTTCGTTTTCGTTTCACACCACTCATTTTTACCAGTAAAAAATTTTACGCTACTAACTGACGATAAACAAGACGCAAAAACTAAAGGAACACGTGCAAAAGTGAAAGAAGACAAAGAAGTTACAGAATGACATGTCAGGGAAAAGCGTGTTCGTACGAGAATGAGGTAGCAGGAAATGGATGATTTATTTCTCGGAAAATTAGGGGTCACAACGGTAGAGATTGCACATGGAGGAAGAAAAAAAATCTATTCTTTAGCCTCCGCCGTCACAGCTCACTAGTTTCTCGGAATGAATCTCTCGATCGAACATCAACATCGATTTTACATGCATGATAAGCGTGAAAATGTTTCTCTTTAAATTTTTTTGTGAGTCCGGAATTAGTACGGATTATCCGCAAACCGGATAATCCGCGCACGGATAATGGAGAGTATACTGTACTGGAGGATTTAGAACAAAAATCTTCAGAGGTGGCGCTGTCATAGCACGTGATGGTTCTCCTCTGATTTAATGAATGCTGTTTACCCATTATCCTGGAACGCTGTTAAATTAAGCACGTCCACTTCGCCTAATGGATTTTATTATAAATATCGCATTGCGCTGCAATCCAGTATTTGGCTCGTATTCCTATATAGAATGCATTTCGAGCTTATTGGATGATTTATTCGCAGAAATCTATTGGATAATATGTAAGTAAATGGCTATTTTTAGAATAAAACAAAATGCGTTAGTTGGAACTTAGGATAAAAAAATCATGATCGTTCTGCGACAACTGAATTCTTCATTTTCACAGACTTTAGAAATTTCTAAAGATGTTGAACAGAATATCTAAATTTAAAACATTACTCTTACAATGAATGTAAGTTTTAAGATGAAATTTTTGAAAAAATCAGTGTTATACATTTTTTTGCATTCTCTTGAGAAATATCTCCTCGTGCACCAACAAGTACAACACAAGGTTTAGAGAAGTAAGTAAAATACTCAATAAAGGGTGGAAGAAGGTTTTAAAGGAAGTGATATACATTTAAGAATATGAAATTTGCACGGTGATGAAATTCGTACAGTTACACTTCAATTTAAGGAAAGTAAACCAAGAAACAAAATTGTAGTTTCCACTAATTATATTCTTTTTTAGATTTTTGCATGAAAGGAGCAGAAGAGAGAAGAAAATTCCAATAAAATGCATAATAAATAAATTGTGAAGCGTAAGTTTCAAAATTTATGTTGATGAATCATATAATCTGATATCATTTTTTAAAAAATGAAATTGAAAAAAATTTCATTACGAAGAACATTTTAAGTTATTTTCAGTATAAAAATTCATTAAAATTAAAACAGGTAGTTTATCACTGTTTCCATGAAAATGAATGCTTAATATGACTAGTTCATTAATATTAAACGTAAAAGCATACGTATCAAAAAAATTCTTAAGAAAATCAGAAAATTTCAAACAATCTAGTTTACAGGAACTGACGATTTCCCCAATTAAAAATACTCATTAATTAAACAACAATTAATTCCTTTTGCAATAACAATGACTTTGAATATTTTGAAGAAGTAATCAACTGCAAATGTACCTGTTCCAAAAGTACTTTTTGTCACGAAAAACACCAAATTAGCTTAGTTTTCAGACATAAAGAGATTAAATTAATTAAATTTTCCTTAATTAATTAAATTAGTATCGTTCCTATTATAATTTGTTACCAAATTGAGAATGTAACATTCAATAACATAGTAAATTACTTAAGAAATATTTTGGTTTCATTAAAATTGTACCAATAAAAATAAAATGCTTCACTGTTACGATTTAAAATTAATCTCATGATGATTCATGTTGTGGTTGAAACAAGAAATTTGCTAGAGATACATCTCATGTTATTTTTATGAACGAAATAACTAAAAATTTTGAAAATTAATATTTTCTTATAGTGAAGCTCAAACATTCGTTAAGTTGTATTTCACGATAAATGTGACAGCATTATTTCAATACTGTAAAATATTCAAGCAATGCACAATTTATAACAAATTCTAATTGATCTCTTTTTACTTTCTCTTATACGAAGTATACAAAGAGAAAATATTGTAATCGTCAAAAAATTCGAACTCGAGATTTTGATGAATCTCCACGTTTTGGACCTCCCGGAGTCCCAAAAACACAATTTTGAAAACTGTCTGTCTACGTGTCTGTGAACACGATGACTCGAAAAGATTTGAGCTAGAAGGATGAAATTTGGTATGTGAGCTTTACACATAATTTGTAGGTTTTTAATATATTTTGAAAAAATTCGATCATGGGAAGTCTGTCTGTCCATGTTCACGTGAATACGATAACTCAGAAACTTAAATAGCTAGATGGATAAAATTTGGTACACATTTTTATCATCAGAAATGTAGAAGAGTGTCAAATTTTAGACCAAATCGGTCAAAGAGTTGACTGTCTGTCGGTCTGCATATTCGCATACATATGAACACGGTAACTCTTAAACGTAATGGCTTATATATAAAAAATAGCATGAAGTCTGCTAACATTAATTGTAGACCCTTTCCCAATTTTCCTTTCAATCGGTTGAAGAAAAGGCCTCCAAAATGCATAGCCTGTTTGTGCATCATAATATGATGCAGAATGCGTTTATGTAAGCCATTTGTGTCCGATTAGTGTGTATTTTAACTCCCGCTACTATTATAACCCTCCTTTCACCTTTGAGGCGCGTCGATGGTAACTCGTGGATACTTGTGGCAATCTGGGCGTTACAGATAGTCCGCAATTTTTATCCACGCAGGGGGAGAAGGGAAATAACACCTTTGTTGGAAAGTATACGAGAAAGTTTAGAGAAGACCACTCCCGCCTTTATTAAATCTAATTTCCCCGTTTATCCTCTAAACTACAGATTTTCTTTTGTACAGATACTAAAGAAGATTAAGATAAAGCTTGTTTTCATTAGGTTAATCTTGTTAGTAAGTTGAAGCTTCAAGAGTAAGCAGAGCTCTTTTTAGAACATGTTGTTTTGTGTATAAAATTGAGTACTTACTTTTTTAATAGACAGCGTTAGAGTACTGCTTGCATGCAACTGAATCTGACACACTTGTAATTTGTAGGGATTAATAGTTGCCTTTGATAATTAGCATCTGGCATGTGTCATGTGTTTAAAGCGCAAATAGTAAATATAATGTTATATCGTGTAAAGTGTGGCCAACAGCAGCATTTGTGGGAAGTCTTATTTCATTATTTTATTGCAAAGAATGCTTCAACACAAACATACTCTTGCTTTTGGATTGGTTGGTTGAGATTTAATGGCGCAAGAGCCAATCCTGGCTAAACTGCGCCAATCAAATGGTAAAATTCTCAAACCAAATGGTAAATAAAAAATGGTAAAACAAGATGAAACGCAAAGTTCTTGCTTTTGGACATTTGGAGTAAACATGTTTCATCGAATACAATTTTATTGTACTTTTAACTGAATTTAATGATGAGTATGTGACATTTGTTTAAAGAGTACTTAATACATAAAATTTTATCTCATGAAAGATATGTCATATAAACAGAAATAAATAAAACTATTAATAAAAGGAATTATAAATGTGGAAGAGAAAAAAAATAATAGCAGACAATATTTTATTAATATTTTTACTTATTTTTGTACTTCGCAATTTTCTCGTGGATAATGCTGCACTTGCGCATACCAATCAAATTGCTTCTATTATTTTTTGTCTTTTTTAATATTCATACTTTTTTGTCTTTTCAGATATTCAAGTCATATAAACAGCATTTACTGGAATTGTTACTTAATTCGTTTCACAGAAGCATACCGGTAGGTGTTGGCCATTTACGATGAACATGCTCCACCGATTAAAAATTCAGTTTACTTTTAACCTTAATTTAGTAATGAGTATCTGACATTAATATATATTGATCATCCTTATTACCACTCCACGGAGAGTGGTATCTCTGGAGAACGGTTGTGGAAATTAAAACACTGGCTTGATGACTGCATTGCTCTAAAACAATCAGACTTCTTCCATCGCAGAATCCATTCTGCGATAGATGAAGTCTGATTTTGCATTTAATGGCTTTCCATTCTGCATTCCATGCCTTATTTTGCATTTAATGGCTTTCCATTCTGCATTCCATGCCTTATTTTGCATTTAATGGCTTCCCATTCTACATTCC
>BGPR01003195.1:105231-116780 GCA_013235015.1 Araneus ventricosus
TCCCCTGTCTTTTCTGAATAATTTAAAACAACCCGCGTTAAAAAAATTCCTATAATTATGAAAGATATGAAGAAAAATGTATCAGCTGTTCAACGTAAACATTGAAAATGACCGTATCTGTAAAGCGTTATATCTCAAAACGTGTTTTTTTCAATTCCTACTATTAGTTCACACTCTCCCTATATATATTTATTTATGTATCTTGTTCAAATTTTCAATCGTTAATAAAATACTTTTTATTCATCCACTCAAGTTCAAAAACATTTTTTAAACTTGTAGGGGATGACACTTGATGTTAATACAGTTTTTTCAATATTTTTCTTTTTTTTATTTTTCTTTGTTGACCTAAGTTAGAATTGACTTAATTTTTTTGATATTACTTGTTAATATTTCGCGCACAATATCTCAAGAACTATCGAATATTTTTACATAAAAGTTTTACTGAATATGTATTGCGCTATGTTCTACAAATTGGACCACAATTTTTGTACATAATTTCTCTAAAGAAATTTTTTCGAGGGTAAGAAAAGTTGAAATTTTAATTTTTTTCAACATTTTAATTTCAATTGGTATATAAAATAGAAATTAAATTTAAATGTCAATAAATTGTGGTTCAGTTTCTTAAAGAGACTGTTTGGATTACTTAGACACCAAAAATATTGTGTTAGACAAATATTTTATCCGTAATCATACGCGCAAGGCGACTATCTTATTTTTTCCCCAAAATTTATACCCATATTTATTACTCTCTCAAACAAATACATGCCGATATAAAGGTTTGAAAATGTGTGTACTATAAGAGAAAGAACAGATTTTTTTTTGAAAAAAGTGAGTTTGTGAATTGCATTGTTTGAGAGATATAATGTATCGAATTTGACAATACCCCCCCCCCCCATTTTATCGAGGTTTAAGAGTCGAATCTCGAATATTTTCGATTTTTTGAAAAAATATATATACTATTCAACAGTTATATCTGAACACTTTAAAACAATCCGCGTTAAAGAATTCCTATAATTATGAAACTTATGAAGGAAAATGTATCAGCTATTCAACGTAAGCATTGAAAAGTGCCATATCTTTAAAGCTCTGCATCTGAAAATGTGTTTTTAAATTTTGCGCGCACAATATCTCAAAAACTATAGAATATTTTTACATAAAATTTTGACTGAATATCTATTACGTTATGTTCTACAAATTGAACCACAATTTTTGTACATTTTCTCTCCAAAGAAGTTTCGTGGGGGGATAGAAACGTTGAAATTTTAACTATTTTTAACATTTTATTTTAAATTCGTATATAAAATAGAAATTAAATTTAAATGTAAATAAATTGGGGTTCAATTTCTTAAACAGACTGTTTGGATTATTCAAATATGCAAAATATTGTGTTTAGACCAATATTTCATCCATAATCATCTTTGCAAGGTGACTATCTCATTTTTTCTCAAACAATTATACCCATATTTATTACTCTCTCAAATAAATACATACCAATATAAAGGTTTGAAAATGTGTGTACTATAAGAGAAAGAACAGATATTTTTCTTGAAAAAAAAGTGAGTTTGTGAATTGCATTGTTGGAGAGATATAATGTATCGAATTTGACAATTCCCACCATTTTTTCGAGGTTTAAGAGTCGTATGTCCCATTAACCCTCTCACACCGAGCAAGGCGGTCTGGGGCGGTTGGCTCCTTTTGAGGGCAGGTGAGGTTCTGAGATCGCTTAGGAGGTAAGCGCGGTAGGGTGGCCAATTACTCTTCCCAACCACAGCCCATTTCCGTGGGCCTTAAGGAAAGGTTATAGCAGGGGATGTGGTGGTGGGGTAAACACCACCCAAGTTGGAAGAGTCCAATTCATGTCGTATCATCCTAAACAGGCCCTGTTTTAAAGGGGCTAGAAGAAAAAAGCCGCCTCGGGATTAAAGACCTATTTCATGGAATCGAACACTGTGAGCTGAAATATCTCTGCAAATAGTTAGATTAAAGAAAGCATCCTTTCAGCTGAATTTGCAATGTTTCTGGCTTAGTAATGATATTGCATCATATAGTTAAAAGCATAAAAGAAAAAAGTCTGATATCTTCCTATCTGACCAAAATTGCCAGCACTTTCGAAAACGTTTATATTTTTCGATATTTCGTTTAATAATTTTTATTAATACGTGTTAAATATTTTATTTAATGGAAATATTTTTATATTTTTTATTTAGATTATCTATGATTTCAAAGAGAAACACCGAATTAAAATGTTATGAATATTTTAAAAAATAACTTTAGTCTTCTAATTAGACCAAATAACTTGTTTCCTTTACAACTTGTTCATTTGCCTGCTGAATTCTTTTCTTTAGTTACTGAGGAGTGAAAAAATGCTTTCTTTTTCCTTGGAAATCACGACCGCAAGTCCAGCGTCGGATTACATTCTCTTTATTGTTCTTGAACTTAGAAAAACACCATTTCCAGTCTTCGTTTTACTGATAGACTTGGAAAAATCCTTTTGTTTTTAATTCATATAATTTTTATCCTTCAATCATCAATTGATTTCATTCATCCATAAAACATAGTGAATGTCAGACCATTTATGAAAGACGGTTGATAATAAACATTTAAATTGCAAAGCTATTTAAAAAGAAATGGAACGCTTATTATTTGTTTATCCGAACGTGTAATATTTTTCAGACGATATTTTACATATCCACACATCAAAGGAAAAACGAGAAAAACAACTTTCGCGATAAAACAAAGCATTTATAAAACGTTCAAGAAACAGTCTTACATTTTCCAAAAAAAAATGGGAAGCTGAGAAATAATAAAATGCTAAATGAAAACAAATAGATCGTTGAAAAAGATTTAGCCTTGTTCTTTGAAGAACTTTTATAGTAATATTTATGTACGAAATTTATGTTTTTATATACATTGACGTTTATTACCACCATTTTTTCTCTACGGTACTAGAACAAATATAGCCCAAGATTTGACTTTTCTAAGCAATTTAATGGCATTTTTTTCAAATACCTTAGGATGTAATCTGTTTGAAAAAATTGTTTTGGGAGAAAAACTATTTATGATTTACTTCTGTCTTTTGGGGACAATTTAAATTTACAATCTTTTCAGAGAGGCTTTATTATTCATGTTATTAAATCACCTTGGAATAAAACCAATTGTTCGTAGGAAATATTTATTTTATTTCTGGCTTTAAATCTGCTTTTCGTTTTGAAGTTTATTTATGTTGGATACACGTTATGTTAAAAGATATTGATCATAAAGAAAGATTTTTCTGATATCTTTACTGTATCACTGAAAATTGCACCTTTTATGCGAAACAAATTGTTAACAAACGAAAGTTTATGAAATTAAACTAAGATTAAATACCACAGATGCATCTGAAATGGAATTTAGTAAATTAAGGGGGCACATTATCTTCTTAACATTTTTTTAATTTGAAGCATTATTGGAAAAGTTTTGATAATACTGAAACTTAACAATCATATAAAGTCATCTTGAGCAGAAAAATTCATTTTGACCTGCCTGTTTAGTTGAAATTTAAATTTCTTAAAGAAACATACAGTTTTTTTAAATTATCTACTATTTTAAATATGAATATTTTTGCTTCAAATTTTATTTGTAGATTCACAGAAATATATTAGGCGAAACTGTGCAGGATTTTAGGGTGTTTTAATAATCGCTTAAATATAGATTTTTTACTATATCATGTAGTGAAAAATGAGAAATTTAGTAACGCAATTTATATCTTGTATATAAAGAAAACCTAAGATACTGAATGCTCAATGCAAGCAAAGTTTTTTCATATACAGTCGAACCTCGATATAGCGAACCCGGGATATAACGAACCTTCGGTTACAGCGAACCTTTCACATGGTCCCAACTGAAGCCCCATGTTAATAATGTATTTTCATACGTTTACAATTAACAGCAAACACTAGAGACTCGGTTATAGCGAACTGAACATTTCTAAAACTTCAAACTTTTCACTTGCCCAAATGGGCATTCTTTACTAATTGTGCTCAAGTCAACCCAACTTCTACAAGAGTTACCCCTTTTGCATGAAATACTCTGGTTCAGAGATCACATTCCTCGCCTATTGTACCTTTGTTAGAGTCGCTGCTAACCTTATAAGTGGGACAAACTAACAACAGGCAAGGCTCTTTACAGTTTTTATCTCCCCTCCTCCCCCCGGTGGACACCTGACCTAGTGTCAACCAGGGAAGGAGGGGATTTTCTGCTCAGACGACCCAGGAGCAATCACGTGTTTTCTCTGCCATTTTTGTTTACTTGCTTAGATTATCGTTCTATGAACTTTGAAGTGATCATGGCTAACGTTGGCAAGTGAAAAGCTTTTTCTATCGGAGCAGAAAAGAATGGAGTGAATGCTTTTTCGTAAAATGAAATAGAACATTTCGAATGTTGTGACGACGATGCCATCACATCTGGAGAAGTGAGTGAGGAAGATATCGTGGCATTAATAAATGAAAAAAACAACTTTATTGTAGATTCGTCTTCAGATATGGAGGAAGAACAAGACGAACCATGGCCTTCAATTGCAGATGCAAAAACGTTTTGAACAATTTATTCACCACAGAAAACATCGACGAACATGTTGTGGACCTGTTTAAAATAGTGGATAAAAAATTGACGAGTTGTATATAAAATCGAAAACTTTTTTACCAAAAATAACATATTTTTTCAATGTAGTGGATTAACAAATAAGTAGAAAAAGGTAAATGTTTAGTTTGTTCATTATTGAGTATATTATTTAATACTTGGTTTGCCCCTAATTACTCATGAGAATATTATGTTATTAAAAAGTTTATTATAGAAGTAGTATCTTAGCATGTTAGGGCATTTTTTTTGCAAATACGGATACAGCGAACCTCGGTGAAAACGAACTTCTGAGTCGGTCCGTTGAGGGTTCGTTATAACGGGGTTTGACTGTAAATAACGATAAGCATGTACAAAAATTTGAAAGTTCTATTTTAAAGAGAGAAAAAGCTTTAGCATTTAGAATACATGAAAGTGAAGAAAAATCTGATATCGAGAAAAACCCATTTAAATTGTCATTTGCGAATTTTTTCATTTGTCATCGTAAATAAAAATCTAAATAACTTCTAAAATATTAAATATACAAATATGAGATTTTGATACAATTAGTAGGAAGATAAAAGGTACGAAATAAACCAATAAAATGAAAATTGATATTTTGGTCATATTTTGAGTAATGTGTCCTTTTAATTTTTTATTTTTTTTTATTGTCTGCTTCTATGAACCACAATTGAAAGAATTTGAGCTATACATACAATAATTTTAAACATTTGTAATTTTCTACTAAACATTTAAATTAAGAAAGAAGATACATTAAAGAAATACATAAAGACTACATAAGAAATACATAAAGAATACACATAAAAGAATTAAAAGCTCAAAATTAAGCAATTGAGTGCATTAAAAATTCAATTAAAACAACGAATATTGCTTTAATAGAAAAGATTTACAATTTTTGTTTTATAGAAATTTAATGTTCAAACCATATTTATACTGATTCTAAAAAATATTTTTAAAAAATTATGGTTCATGAAGGAGTAATCTTAAGAATTCGATTCGAATCTTCAATAGTGTTTTTGAAGACAAACCATTTTATGTACGTTAAAATATTAGAGAAAATAAAGTTTTTTTCGAACCATCAGTTTTAAGTCTTGTTTACCCGTCAGCAGCAATCATCACTTAACAGAAAGCATCGATTTCCAGATTATTTAATTATTTAAAAGATTAGCGATAATGAGTTTTTTTGTACCATGTTTATATATTACACTTTTAGGTCTTGTTTACCCGTCAGCATCAACCATCACTGATCAGAAAGCAACGATTTCCAGATTATTTAATTATTTAAGAGATAAACGACAATGGGTTTTTTCGTACCATGTTTATATATTACAGTTTTAAGTCTTGTTTACTCGTCAATATCAATCATCAAAGATCAAAAAGCATCGATTTCCAAATTAGTTAAAAGATTAGCGACAATGAGGTTTTTTCTTACCATGTTTATATATTATAGTTTTAGTTCTTGTTTACCCGTCATTATCCATCATCATTGATCAGAAAGCATCGATTTCCAGATTAGTTAAAAGATTAGCGACAATTAGGTGGGTTTTTTCCGAACCATGTTTATCTATTACAGTTTTAATTATTATTTACCTGTCAATATCAATCATGATTCATCAGAAAGCATCGATTCCCAGATTAGTTAAAAGATTGGAAACAATGAGATGGATTTTTTTCGAACCATGTTTATATATTACAGTTTTAAGTCTTGTTTACCCATCAATATCAATCATCATTAATCAAATAAAGTATGCGAGGCAAAGAAATATATTAAAAAAACGCTTGAAAACAATAATCTGTCATTGAGAAAATGAATAATCTCCACGTAGAACGCGAAAGTAATGACGTCATCTGCCGTGAGGAAGGTGGCGTCCGATCCGATAGTAGAAATGCATGCTGGGAGCTGAAAGTAACCTCGGATCGAAAGCTCCGATTCGGTCTGCGAGAGAAAATGTTTGAACTTATCAATAAAAAAATGTATAGAAAATCGAAAAAAGAAGATACTTTGATTGTTCTAGTTTTAAAACAGGGATATATGTTCCTGTTGTTACCTCAAAATTGAAATTGATAGCGTTCAACGCAAAAGCAAATGAAACCAGCATTGTAATTATTTAGTTTTAACTTATAAGGATAGATAAAAATTACAATTCGCGATAATCAACTTCTCAAATGGTATAATTATTAAATCGCAAGTGATAACTTGGAGAAACAAAACTTTCTAATTTTTTGAATCCCTTATGTTTTCTTGTTTCTGCCATTAATAACTTTGATTTCGTGTACCCCTAAAAGGTCCTTCGCGTACCCCCCCTAGGGAATGAGTACCACAGGTTGGGAACCTCTGATGTAGATCACTCGTTAAATTTATAATAATCCGACAGCAAGAGTTTATAAAGTGTTAACTCAGAGCTGAGGGACAGAATGCTATAAGCTTTAGAGGGTGGCGCATTATATAATTCTCATTTGATTTAATGAATGCTGTTTACCTATTCCTGGAGCGTTGGTAAATTAGTCACATCCATTTCGCCTAATGGATTCTATTATAAATATCATACCATACTAGAGTAGAGTAGTAAGCTGTCATCCCCATAGAGAATACATTTCGTGTTTATTGGATAATCCATTCTCTGAAATCCATTAAATAATTTATAAATAGAAGAATATACGTAATCTCTCAATTATGAGAGGCGCAGAGGACAGACGGAAAAACGCGCATAAGTGAGAGACGCGCATAAGTGAAAAATCACAAAAGGGAGCTTAAAAGTGAAACATCACTACAGTGTTCATTTATTGTTAATCAATAGTGTGTATATACTGCTGAAAAATGTCAATAAGATTAGTTTAAAAATGCAAATACGTGTATAACTTCCGTTAATTATTTTTAAGAATACAAAGAAAATGGAAATGATTCAGATTTTTTAAAATCTCTCTCAGTGTCGATTCTGGGACATTAAAATGCTCCGCTATAGCTTTTTCCGAGGTCCAAGTATTTTCTTCGAATTTTTTAATGACATCCATTTTAAACGAATGCGACAATTTCGTTCTTTTCGCCATTTTAAAGCGAAACCATCTAAAGAAAACTCCAAAGATGTTTCTTACGTTAACGATCAATGGCACATGCTACGTACCGTACTAACCTCTCTAATTGGCTGCCGTATAACTGAGACTTTTACTGACGTAAATCACAAGAACCCCCACGTTCACCCCTGTGCATATTAGAGGAATGCGTTCCTGGAATTTGAACAATAGGGGAAGGGCGAGGGAATGCATTCCTAGAAGCAGAGCAAAAAGGGTTTTTGTTCTGATAGGGGGGAAAAACTTTTTGAACTAATAAAATTTTTGCGACGCGCATAATTGAGAGGTGCTTTTTTAGTGCGACGCATAAATGAATAAAAGTTATCATTGTTTTCCTATACCTCTGGCCGGGACAGTGAAAAAACGCGCATAAGTGAAAAACGCGCATAAAAGAGAGCGCGTACAAGTGAGAGGTCACTGTATTTGGAATCAAGTACAATGTGTTTCGATAGTGATTAGAAGAAACTTGTTATTTCCCGACATTTTTGCAAAATCTCCACATTACCTAAGCGTAAAGTACCAGCCTTACGTTTATAGTATCGACAATTTCACATAATACATTTGCACTTCCTCGTAGAACATCATGTCGTCTGCGACAAACCACCTCAGAAGTTCTCGGAGTTAGAGACCCTGTTTGCATTAGAGTTTGCATTCTCTTGCTAATCAAGACTTGTTCAATATGAGAAAGAGCTAACAAATCATTTATGATTGATGAATAACTGCGACTGCATTTTAATTATTTATGTTATTTATTTTTTTTAATTATTTATTATGTCTATTATTTAGAGTGTCTATTCTAATCGTGGTGCAATAGCCAAGTTCTAAGCCATTAGAGATGGGCATTTGATTCCAGTTGGAAAACTTTTCACTTATTTGTTTTATATTCATGTATCTGATAAATTATTTCTCTAAATATCAAACACTGAATGTGCTATTTTTTTGAATTTGTTTTCCACTTATTTTTGAGACAATATACCATCTGTTGATTGGAGGAAGATTCGTCAATCAACGGACGACTCAAGGAAGCGGCAGTCATTGATTGGCAAAAAATAATGAAATTCAAACCTTCACAACTGGCTCAGATTTAGATGTAGAAGAATGGAACCTTTTCTTTTTAAAATGTGAGTGTACCAAGAACATTTTGCTAAAATTTGTATAGTAAGAGCGGGGGCATGTATAAAATTTTTGATTTGTTGAGTATTTCGGCACCTTACCATCATGATTAAATTTGTATAGTAAGAGCGGGCAGATGTATAAAATTGTTGATTTCTTGAATATTGCTGCACCTTACCATCATGATTAAATTTGTATAGTAAGACAGGGGCATGCGCCTTAAGGGAAAGTTAGAGCAGGTTGCAGGGTGTGTGTGGGTGGGGGGGGGTAAATGACCACCCAGATTGGGAGAGTTCGATTCCTGTCGTATCCTCCAAAAAGGCCCGGTTTTAAAGAGTCTAGAAGGCAGAAGTCGCCTCCGGATTAAAGAGTTAATATTGAGTTTTGGGCCAAATCAGCCAATTATAACTTTGTCTGTCTGTCTTTCCATGTGTACATAACGCAATAAGTTGGAAATGCAACAAGCTACAGGGAAGAAATTTTACACTCCCTCTTTATACGAACAGTACCAATGAACACGGTGGTCTTAAAAGAGCTTTGCCGATGAAAGAAATCCTAGAAGGTACAACGATTCACGAAAGCGAATTAAATTCGAGATACAGATATTTTAATATGGTAGCTCGCGAGTGAGAGCAGAAAACAACTGTCACTGTAATTCACCGATTACAGCAACGAAATTTATAAAAACTCAACTGTAACATCCACTATTATGCACTGTTAATTGATCGGCATACTCGAGTTCGGATTTTACAAATAATATGTTGCCATGGTGTGATGGCTCATGCGTTTTCCTTTCAATCATTTCACCCAATCCCTCCAAAAGTAAAGGGGGCAATGAATCCTCCCTCCATTGATAGCACGTCCCCCTTTGGAGGGGGGACCGGCCGGGACCGAAGATGCCTACTAGGACTCCGGCCTCAGTATTTAGGATAATGCATCAGCTGTCCTTCAGATTACCCGGATGCCAAGGCAGAGCGGGCTGATTCATTTTAATGTCTTACCCAATCAATCTTGGGAGCACCACGAGTATGTGAATGAGAAGCCGCCGTATAAGTAAGTGGCTCTCGCTCCTAGACGTGGGTACAATAATCATGGTGTGGCTGTTATGGCCCATCACCAATGACTGGTCGTACCCCTGTAAAAGGGGGTTGTCGCATGCTCATAATGGGGACTATACTACGGGGCCAGAGTGACTGCTTCTTATCGTGGAGGCCAGTTATTAATTCATATTCACCGCATGGCAATGTGCTAGGACGGGGAGATTCTGGTGTGATTATCCAATCCCTCCGTCCCATCTGGGGCCACCACGAGTATGTAGATGGTAAGCCGCAGGATAAGTAAGTAGATTCTCGCTCCTGTATGTGGGTTCAATAATGGCTGGAGTTCTCACTCTGCCGGTGATGATACGTACCTTATTCGGGAAGGTTGGAGCCGGGGCCGGTGATGGCCGCTAGGACTCCTGTGGCGACTCCTGACGTCTGCACCCGTAACTGCGGAACTGATCGCTGGCAGCATTTTATAACTGAGCAGAACGAAATGCGAAGCAGTCTCGTTGAGTCTGGCTTGTGCATGTATTCCAGTCGCGTTGGAGCTGTGTTCATGCAGTTGCGATTTCAATGTCTACTTCAACACGTTGCATTTACTGCATCTATTTTAATCTTGTTTTAACCTGTTTTTTAAGTGTTAAATCTAAATTACAGTTTTTGAAGCATTTTAATAAAATAATTCGTTAATGCTGGAATACCTTCTTGTGTCCCACCACGATTCCTTCTGATAAAGAGTAATTGTCGGTGTGTTATAGCCATTTGAACCACGACACTCCGACTTCAGCATCCGAGCTGCTGCATCTTCATCATTCAGGTACATCGGACGGATTCGCGCTAGTCCAAGATTTGAATTACCCATTTCCTTCGGGGGCACCTCAAATAGGGGGACAAGTCGCTAGAGTAAGAGGTCTCACTTCCCTGGTGGTACGGTAATGGTGGACTGGTTGCGTTGGCCACTTCGTCAATGACAGGCATGACTGATCAACGTGAATCGGAGGAAGAATGCTACTGGTTTTATACTCTTGGTATGTTCTCATCCAACATTATTAAAAAACTGGTGGACTCATGCACGTCTTTGCAACTAATTGCTCGTTGTGGTAGGGCTGATTGCCGAAGGTTTTCCTGAAATTCACCCTTCCCATCACTGCTATCCCTGGAGTAACATTTCCAGCGATCCCTAAGTATAAATAACAAGACAGAACAAAATTCCACTTCCACAAATTTTAGGATGGTTGAGACAATAATCATCAATACAACCGGTTGTAATACATTATTCAATTCTTCTGTATCGTAGCATCGAAACTAACAGTCCCGAATCATGGAGCTGCAACTGTATGAAACAGTGTAACTAAAGAAAACATTCTACCCTTTCACTGCACTCATATGATAACTCTTCTTGTATATATTTTATATTATATTCGGATTGTAACCCTCTATGTACATTTCATTATATTCTTCTTTGTTCATATATAATTATGTTCCCTTTTATGTGTTTTTTTTTATCTCATGATGTAATATTTTTTTGCTTTTGCTTTTCAATAAAGTTTCACACATACTCATCCAACTGACAGGAAGCCGTTTAGGCTCCGAGTTCGAGGATATGCTGTGGTGTTATGTTATGTATGTTCTTCCTCAAATTCTCTTGGAAGGCGACTTGCCACACATAAGGCCCCTCAGGGGAGTCACCTCAAATATGGGGATGAATAA
>BGPR01003195.1:124533-135618 GCA_013235015.1 Araneus ventricosus
TCAAGCAAAATTTACATTTGAAAAATTGGGCTTAATAAATTTGAAGAGGAAAGAATTGTATAAGAAAAATAAAATCCTTTCAGGATTTGAATTTTCAATAAATCATAGTTGTGTTCGCAATGCATTGAAAGCTGCATAATCTCATTAGGCAGGTCTTGGCGAAATGATTTAGAGCAATTATTGTGACAATTTTGACCGTTCAAGCAAAATTTACATTTGAAAAATTGGGCTTAGTAAATTTGAAGTGGAGATAATTGTATAAGATAAATAAATCCCTCCTGGATTGTCAAGAGTTCAACCTAACTGTTAAAGATTTGATGACACAGATGGGATTAATTTTTAATGACACAGAAGTGAAAAGCATGCCTAACTATTCTAGTAGAACTCCAATTATCCGAAGTAAAATAATACGAATCTCCAATTATCCGAAAATTGATCCGATTGGGAGAAAAAAAATGTCAAAATTGGGAAATAATAATGGGACCTCTCCTTGACGCGTCCTTTTCTACCTATTATTATTAGCTCTTTAGGAGGTCATTTTTAGCAACTAAAATCGAGTACATGCAATATTGTATTGTTCATATGTAATTTTAATACATGTGTAAGTGCGTAAAGAACCTTTATATATTATTTAATTTCTGGTTTCTTTTATAGTATTTGCAGTTTACTGCAAATTATGTTCATTAAATTTTGTTTCATGAGTTAAAATTAATTTTTTTCTGTGTCTGAAGTTTTTTTTACTTAATTTCTGAATTTTATTCAATCATGTAAATAGGATTTTATGGTGACCATATTCTATATCTAATAAAATTTGGGAAGGGTATCTTTTTAGAAGCTAAGCTTCTTGAAATATTAAAGCTGCTTAATCTTTCTTTTCATATAAACTATTCACTCATTAGAAACGGGACATCAGGGGAACTTAATTTTAATTCTGGACACTTTTACAATGCGGGGCAAAGATTCGGCATTGGCTAATTCAGAACGTTTAGTAACTTGTATGCATATTCACTTTAACTTTGCATTTATTTCCAGTTTATTTTCCAAGTATCTGTTTAAAAAATTAAATCTAATTAATATTTTCTGACAACTTATTTACTTATAATTAAAATTTTGTATAATCTGAGACATTTAATTCAAATTCCGGAATACTTTTTCAATTCGGAACAGGTCAATTTTGGTTGCACGTAAGATAAGTACAAAATCATAACACTGAGATTGTTTTAATATATAATATTGTTCATTGAACAATTTTCAGGTCTGGATTTTCTATAAAATTTCATTAAAAATTTATGCTTACTATATTTATTATTCAAAACTCAATTTAAAGTTTCCAAGAAAAGAATTTTTAAATTTAAGACTTTCAGACTGACAAAAAGTAATTAACTGTGACACACACACACAAGAGTAAATCATTTGTTACCAGTATTTAAGATTAAAGAAAGAAGTAATATATGTCTTTTTTTCAATTCTTAACATCACGGTTTGTTGTGCTAATCTCTTTGACCAAATGGAAAAACGTATTAATAATTAATGCGGCGCAGGAAAGCAATCTCTTTCAGAAATAGAAAATATTATCCGCTTAATTTATTTCAGAACACTGACGAAGAATGTAATTCCTTGGAAGCAGTTCCCAGCAATTATCCGTGTTGTGAGTACCTCCAATCCCAATCATATCTTCGCCTGACAATTAGTCCCCAAAATAAGCCCTCCAAATCCCTTCACTGCAACTTTTAATTAACCGCAGAGCTCTGTCGTGAGTGTTTATGCGATACATTGTTTTAATCCAAAATATGAGCGGAAAAGAACGGGAGATTTGATGATTAAAGTTTCCATGGAATCTCATTTTGACATGGGTGCTTCAATATTGTTTATGGAGATAATATTATTAGATCCCTGCTACGTTGGTTAAACAAATCATAGTGTTATTAATACACTGAGAGAGAACTGGTCTAGAAAACATATTTAACTCCTTAATAGTGTAGTTTTTTGTACTGTTTAATTAGATGATCCTCTCTTTTTGAGGGAGAGAGATTCAACAACATGTTGATATGGTACAAATTACACTTTACGGTACACACTTGAGATGTTAATGGATCATGGTCATTTTTGTGTTGAGTTATAATGAGTATGGATGATTTCATTTTAACTTACAGTGACCTCTCACATGTACGCTCTCTCTTTTATGCGCGTTTTTCACTTATGAGCGTTTTTTTCGCGGTCCCGGACAGGGATATAGGAAAACAATGACAACTCTTATTCATTTATGCGCCGCACTAAAGAAGTACCTCTCACTTATGCGCGTCGGAAAAATTTTTTTAGTTCAAAAGTGTTTTTTTTTCTAGCAGAACAAACACCCTTTTTGCTCTGCTTCTAGTAATGCATTCCCTCGCCCTTTCTCTATTGTTCAGATTCCAGGAACACAGTCCTCTAACCTATGCACAGAGGTGTACGTGGGGGTTCTTGTGATTGACGTTAGTAAAAGTCGCATTTCTACAGTAGCCAATTAGAGAGGTTAGTGCTGCACGTACCAAATGACATTGATCGCTAACGAAAGAATCATCTTTGGAGTTTCGGTTAGATGGTTACGTTTTAAAATGGCGGTAAAAAAACGAAATTGTCGCTTTCGTTTAAAATGGATGTTATTAAAAAAATTCGAAGTAAATACTGTTGGCATGGCGTGAGTGTAATGTTACAGAGTTAGCGCAGATACCAGGCAGTTTAAAATACAAAATAGCTTTAATCCAGTTTACTTAAAAAGAAACATGCTGCTGTCTTGCAGCTTACACACTCACTGACAGCCATCCATTCGACTGCTTGTCTTAAAAACACAAATGAACAATATATATAGATTGTAACAACCAATCAACTTCGACTAGTGCCGTAACTTCGGCTACGTCATGAAAATTAACCAATGAGATGCGTTTCACTCAGTGACTGAACAATTTCATTTGAATCTCCAACAAATACTTACACCTCGGAAAAAGCTATAGCGAAGCATTTTAATGTCCCGGAATCGACACTAAGAGAGATTTTAAAAAATCGGGAGCATTTCCATTTTCTTTGTGTTCTTAAAAATTAATTAACGGAAGTTCTACACGTATTTGCGTTTTGAAACTAATCTTATTTACATTTTTCAGTAGTATATACATACTATTAATTAACAATAGATGTACACTGTAGTGATGTTTCACTGTCAAGCTCCCTTTTGTGGTTTTTCACTTATGAGCGTTTTTTTTCGCTGTCCCCTGTACCCGCGCATAAGTGAGAGATCACTGTATAATTTTAAAATGACATAATTTGATGCTCGAATGAAGCTCGGGCAAAACTGTTAAGATGTTAAAAAAAAACTACGTCTAGATATACAAGGCTTACAAAGCATCTTTCAAAATATAACCATACGTTCAACTGTTTAATAATGCTGTTATCGTTTTTCAAATGGTTCTAATTTTATCAATCCTGTTTGTACAGGGTGTCCCAAGAAATGTATGCTCACTTTCAATAACTTTTGCATGAACAATTAAAGGAATACGTCAAATTTTCGTAACTGAACTTCATAAATACAAATATAGAAACTTATCAGCAAACGGAAGTTTCATAATTATAGTTAGGTAATAAGAGAATTTTTTATTTTCTAAAATTACAATTAGTATACGTTAAAGCTATACTTTTTAAAGAATTGCTCAATCGATCGTCGCAATTACAGTTATTCGACACTTGGTAATCAAAGTTTGAACTTATCTCTTGCGTTAACTGAGTGATGTGGTTCATCAGAGTTTGGTCAGAATGCAACTTTCTTCTTTGAGGACACTACTTTTGAGGAAATTTGTGAAAGTTTACTAAAAGAATATGTTATACCACGCATTCAGGAAAGTTTTAGAATGAAGAATGATATTACGAACAAGAGGAAGAACGCGTGTTATAAAAGCAGAATGAAAGACAATTTGATGAAGATCTGATTAATAAATGGTTAGGACAAAGAACTAACATCGAACTTTCTTTATATTCACTATTTCTCCCCGTCTTTTATTTTTTTCTTGTAGACATACATGAATGCTTATAGCTGAAGCAACGATCAACGATATGAAAGCATCCATTGAAGGAGAATGCTCCAAAATAACAGTTGGCATGCTCAGCGCCATTTTTAATGCCATCGACCAGTTTTATAAGTGACATCTGGAAACGAAATGAAAGCATCCATTGAAGGAGAATGCTCCGAAATACCAGTTGACATGGCTCAGCGCCATTTTTTTAATACCGGTCAGTTTTATACTCAGTAACATCACAGAGCAAATGGCTTATCCATTGAAGAGAATGCTCAATGCCAGTTGACATGGCTCAGCGCCATTTTTAATGCCATCGGTCAGTTTTATAAGTGACATCCTGAAACAAGTAAACATCCATTGAAGGAAATGCTCGAAATACCAGTTGACATGGCTCAGCGCCATTTTTAATACCATCGGTCAGTTTTATAAATAGGCATCTGGGCTATCCATTGAAGAATGGAAATACCAGTTGACACCATTTTTAATGCCATCGACCAGTTTTATAAGTGACATCTGGAACGATATGCTAAATCCACATTGAAGGAATGCTCCGGAAATACCAGCAATCTGTACTGCAACCCATTTTATCCGGTCAGTTTTATAAGTGACATCTGGAAACGAAATGAAAGCATCCATTGAAGGAGAATGCTCCAAAATACCAGTTGACATGCTCAGCGCCATTTTTAATGCCATCGGTCAGTTTTATAAGTGACATCTGAGCAGAAAGGCATCCATTGAAGGAGAATGCTCCGAAATACCAGTTGACATGGCTCAGCGCCATTTTTAATGCCATCGGTCAGTTTTATAAGTGACATCTGGAAACGAAATGAAAGCATCCATTGAAGGAGAATGCTCCGAAATACCAGTGGCATCTCAGCGCCATTTTAATGCCATCGGTCATTTTATAGTGACATCTGGAAACAAGAGTAGAAAGCATCCCTGAAGGAGAATGCTCGAAATACCAGTTGACATGGATCAGACGCCATTTTTAAATGCCATCGTCAGTTTATAAAGTGAACATCTGATGAAATGAAAGCATCCATTAGAAGGAGAATGCTCAGGCTGCGAGGATTTTGACATGGCTCAGCGCCATTTTTTAATGCCATCAGTCAGTTTTATAAGTGGGCATCTACAGAGCAGAGGTAAACTCCATTGAAGGGAGAACCGAAATGCACCAGTTGACATGGCTCAAGCGCCATTTTTTAATGCCATCGGTCAGTTTATAAGTGACATCTGGAAACGAAATAGAAAGCATCCATTGAAGTCTCCGAAATACCAGTTGAGCCATGAAACTCCAGCGCCATTTTAATGCTATCAATAGTTTATAAGTATCTGCGACAAATTAATCCATTGAACGAGGTAAAATACCAGTTAGATACTCTCAGCGCCATTTGCAATACCATCGGTCAATTTTATAAGTGACATCTGGACAAAACGGTAAAATTGAGTGCTTCAATAATTACAGGGTCCTACATTTATAGCCTTTAGGTTTTGAAATAGTGATCCCAAGATATTAATTATTTATGTAATAGTCATTCAAAATGAGTATACATTTGTTGGCCCCTATATTTGATTTTATTTGACGTTTGAAATCTTATCATTTATTTTCTTTACTTACTGGCGCTACAGATGATGTACCAACAGTTGTGCCTTCAAGAAATTAGCTGTAGTAAGCCTTCCCATAACCAAATGACCCATTAACGGATGTACCCTTTAACTAGGTCTCTGTTACTTTGTTCAAAGTTGACTAGAAATCTAACACTATACTATGAATTTAACCATCTTGAATCTCCCTTGTTAGTCAGCCATATAATTTCTATTTCAATGAAATTTTGCAAGTAATTTATCTCTTTATCTCTCGCTTGTTCTTTAACAATAGTTCAACAAAAATGGAAGGACAAATTTATTTAAATTTTATATCATTAAATTTAAACGCGATTTTGAGTATTTTTGATGGAAGGAGTTTTGAAAACCTATTGTATTACCTGTTCAGTGGCTGCAACGTTTGCCGCCCGGGCCGAACTTGCAACATGCCGACCTTCGGTTACAAATTGCATAGGGCACACAGGCCTCAAAATAATAAAAAATCCAAGAAAAAGTATTTTAATGGTTATATAATTTGCCTTTTGACTCCTTCCATCTATGCATATAGTTTTATTCAGTCTCTCTTTCATATATCGTCAATTTACCGACAAAAGGTGAAGAAAACGAATTAATTTTATTAGTTTTATTTTATGAACACAATTAGTCTTTTTCTTCTTAGTTATAAAATTTTTTCCTGCACGTCTGATTTTGCCGCACCTGCGCTTCCCCTTTACACCTAAGTCACTGCACCTGTTCTTTCATTTCCCTCGTTAGAAATTAATATATT
Organism: Araneus ventricosus; assembly: GCA_013235015.1. NCBI lineage: Eukaryota > Metazoa > Arthropoda > Arachnida > Araneae > Araneidae > Araneus > Araneus ventricosus. The sequence continues at coordinate 130,948 of BGPR01003195.1, forward strand.
CGTGCCACATCGGATGGTGCAACTTGTCAGGAGGAGCAATCTATCTACAGGGTTATTAGAAAGCCCACAGACAAGCCATACCAGATGAGTAAAACACTAATATCTTCGTGTACAACATCTGTATTTGTCCTACGCAGAGGGAAACAATCGACTGGTACAGCATCGGTATCGCCCTTAACTCTTTATTTCCGAGGAGACTTTTTTCTTCTAGCCCCTTTACAACCGGGACTTTTTGGGAGGAAGCGAGGTGAATTGGATTCTCCCAAGCTGGGTGGTTATTTACCCCACCCGCTGCTATTACCTTCCCTTAAGACGCACGGAAATGGGTGTGGTTAGCAAGGATAATTGGCCCCCTACCGCGCTTATCACCAAAGTGATCTCAGAACCTCACCTTCCCTCAAAAGAAGCCAACCGCCTGAGACCGGTCGTCGTCGCTGTTAAGGGGAAATTTCTAGATCGCCCGGGATCGCCTCGCTGGATTCGAGAGGGTTAAACAGATCTTATTATTATTTGATGCGATTTTATTTTATAAAATTGAAGTTGGCATCATTTGTTACATTCTTTTAGTTGCATTTCCATTCCCCTCTTCACAATGGGAAGCATTCAGAAGCCAAATTTTTTTCTATCAGTCAAACTTCTTTTTTTTTTTCATCAAAGCGCATTATTTAATGTTTTCCGTCTTTTCACTCAATACTTTTCATTAGGTTTCCTGATTCAAATATTCCATGTACGCTGTCAACAACCGAACACATGTAATCAACACAGAAAGGAAGCGAGTATAAAGAGGGAGAAAGCATTATCGGGATCTTCCCCATTTTCCTGTTTATCTTCCCTCCTTTTTCCCTCATCAATCAACTCGTAATGAATAGCGGAAGAAATATGAGCCTACACTCGGCGAATACTTTTCGGGGGTATTAAGAAATTTTTCCGCGTGACTTTTTTGACAACGGCTCATAATGAAATAATATATACGTGCATAATCTCCTAAACAATAAACACAATTATCGCCTCTTTTGCATGGTTCCCTTTTTGCCCATTCTGATTATTTCAGAGCGAACTCAATAGAAAAAAACATTTGTATAAAGTACGACATAAAGGAAATATATGGTATAAGTCTGCATTGGAGTTTTCGTTTCGAGAAATTATTGATATCGGACTTTACGAATGAACAAATATTTTAAATTTATATCTGAAATAATTATTTTACTTATTACAATTGTTTTTTCTAATGACAGTTGAAAGCTTTTTTATAAGAATTTGAAACGATTATCTGAACCTTTTAACTACCATTTTTAATCTTCTTTAGGTAGAACTTACAGAGTATAACCGTGTATCATCATATTTCGTATAATAACAGGGATAAACATTTATTCATTCTCTAAATATTCCTTTATCTGCTTGACTTTGAATTTATTTCCGGTCAACAAAAATGGCCATTACAAACTAAATGAGTTTTGAAATCAAACTTGTTATATTTCTTTATACACTTTAGTTACATGATTATAAGAGATTGATGAAAATAATGATAATACTAATCATGTTAATGATGACGAATCCTTTTCTTTCTTTTTTACCTTGAAGTGAGTAAAAATTAAAATTTATTTTGTGACAAAAAGAATTAAAAATATTTTGCTTAGAAGAAAAAAAACTAACATTTCCAGCTTGAATAAATTATCGCTAGCGAATCTTCGTAGCTGGAAGTATTTATTTTCATAAAATGCTCGTAACTGCATTTTAATATAATGTGTAAATAAATCAAGCACTATCAATAATAAGTGAAAATTGAGCATAAAAATCATGGTATCAGCATTTTTTTTTTGTCTGTTAAAGACAAAATATTAAAAAAATCTGGCTCACGAGAAGCAATTTCTTTGCTTTCTCCATCACAAAATGTTTCAAAAAAAGGAAATTCTTCGACAAGATGATCGATTATAGCTTTTTCGGGAAGTGAATAAAATATTTTAAGGCCAAAGTATTACCATGGGAAAATAACATTATAGAGCGAATTTATTTCAACTTAGGAATAGTTTGCGGTTATTAATCGAATTCTATGCTCTACGCTTTTCGATCCTGTCTTTCACAACGGAATAAATATATAAGATTTTTATAACTTGCGTATTATATATATATACGCAAATCATAAGATCAGGCTTTACTAAGGTGAAATGTAGTCCATTTTGGTCATGGAAGAGACAATATTTGGCTTAAATCGTCTTTTATTCAGGCATTGAGGATATTACGTTATTTCTTCATAGGTAAAAGATTCAATTTTTACGTAGCTCCATGACCAGTATTCAGAAGGTTACGCCTGAGCGGCGCTTGTTGTTGAAAGATTACATGCTGGGTGAAAAAGGGCAGAAATAGAATGCGAGAACGCTTAAGTACCGAGAAGGGAATTTCCTTTAGAAATTCGTGACTTGAAAAGAAATTTGTAGTGCGTTTATTATGATGAAAGTAGAAGTATTTAAAATGAGGTGTCGTTAAAATTATTTTGGAAAGTTAAATATTAAAATATCACACACACACACACACACACACACACACACACACACATATATATATATATATATATATATATATATATATATAATGATTTCGTTGTTGTAGTCGTCAAATAAGGAACAGGCCGAGTTATTAACTATTTTTCATTTATTAACAAAATATTTAAGTCAATTTTAGGAGAGTGGTGGACATACGTATATCTCGCATGAACGTTTGAAATCAAAAGCGAGCAGAAAATCCCTGCGTTCTCTCAGTAAGGGATTAGCATATCACGTGATCAAAGTGAAGGGAATATTAGCTATTTTTAGTAAATTACGTATGTGTTTTAGGGGAAAATATGGCGCCAACAAGTCGCTGATTTCGCGATTTATGTTGGCGCGTAGAAGCGATTAAAATATTCTTTTAGTAATAAATATGCCAAAACGCGAGATTTAATATGCCTCCAGCTCGAGAAATAAAACGAAATTGGAGTGTAAGAAAAGTGACTTTGGAATACATTAATATTGCACTAAGATTTTATAATATATAATATTAGAATTTAAAGTAAAATTAAGTGAGATTATTGCATATATAGTATACATAATAAAAAAGATACGCAATGATTTTAAGATTCACTTCTTTCGACATTAGAATCTAGTTAACTCCAATCTGCATAGGAGTCTTAGTGGGAGTCTAGTATTCCCTCTTTTTAGTAGATACTGTATGGTCAATATGATTTCCATTTCAACAAATACTTGCAAGAAATTTCAAATTTCTCTCCATCTGTGTCTCGTTCTTAACCGATAATTTCATACAACTTTATGACACAATCACTTAACCCATTCGAGACGGATTTCACACCGTGTGTGCAATGCATTTCCTAGCCAAAAAGACGGGTAGCACACAGTGTGTGCAACGCATTTCCTAGCCAAAAAGACGGGTGGCACACAGTGTGTGCAATGATATTGAATTGCAATTATCATTGAGTATGGAAAAAGCAGCCGTCGGGATAAGACTGGTTTAAAATAAAAATTATCTTAGAAGTGTGTGAACATAAAATTGGTATTGGTGTAGTGTCATATAAAAATGCAGCCGAGAAAATAGGCAATATTTCTTTTAATTTAGTTTATTAATGACACACACAGGACTAGCACAACATATATAGACAAACACACAAATACAATAAACATAAAGAAAAGAAATTATACTTTACAAATCTCACTATTTCGATTCATGGCCACATAAAATCATATCAGCCTCTTCATTCTCAAGCACAAACGACCACTCTCACTACCGTCCGACAGCCAACTGAATTTTTACAGTCTTGTGCCGCGCCATCTACTGCACTCAACAGCAACTATAATATCCAGTTCCTTACATTGGTTTCAATTTAGTCCCTAAAATTAAGGTGACCAATCGTCCTCACTTTCTAAGTTCTGTCCTTCCTCAAAAAGTGCATAACAAATTACGTTGCAAATGTATTTTTTATGCATTTATTATATCATAGTGTATTCTGTATTAATGTTACAATGAATCAAATGTTTATTTTATTTATAATATTTTTAGCTTTAATTTATTTATGTCCTTCTTTTGTTGAGGAAGACTTGAATATGAATACAGAACTGTTAGATGATACACTTGATGAGATTTTTGAGGAAACTGATTCGAAAGATTATAATGAAAATGAAAGTGAAATGGAAGAACTTGAAACTGAAGTTAGTGAAGATACTGAGAGATGGGCAGATGACGGTGATTTAAAAAATTCCTTTTGAGGGCAACCCGGGGCCGGGTAGCATATTTACAAACCCTACCCTGATACACCAAAGAAGGGCAAGAAATTTGCCAATATCATTGGCTGCGAGAGCCTGTGACGTTACTCTTAGCTCTCGCACGTAGCGTGCGGAAATCATAGCTAAACAAAGAGTCGCCCTTTTGAAAGTAATATATTTACTGAATGACTTCGGTTATAATCCTCAGCAGTATTTTACGATATTTCTTTGATTCCCATTTTTAGTTTGCTCTCTAATAAATTTCATATAATAATGTTTTAATGTTGTTTCTGATTAACGGCACTGTTTACCTACAGTTGAGCACAGAAAACATTCTTTCGTGGGTTGTAGCATTTCTAACAAAGGAAATTATTTTTAAAAATATTCGTGATAAAAATGTTATTTGTGAGTAAAAAGAATA
>BGPR01003196.1:0-112246 GCA_013235015.1 Araneus ventricosus
CAGGATTTTACTGAGATTGTTACTACTTGTTTTGGTTGCTAATCAAAGTAATTGTTTAGTCTCTTAAACCTCCGAATATGTAATTTTTTTAAAAATCATTATTTAGATTAAGCGTTTGCAAACGTGTTCAAATAGCGTTGGGCCAAGCGAATTATTATTTATATGCAGATCTGTATTAGTATAATATGATACGACGCTGTAAAAGTACAAAGTAAGCACATTAGACTGTGAAAATCGCAGGATGCAGCAGAAAAGTCTTGCTTCCAACCAGCGGAAAGGAGGTAATCGCAAAAAATGGACTTGCTTCCAACCAGAGGAAAGGAGGGATTCGCAGTCACAGAGTTAAGGAAGTTAATCTGCGACTGCGGCGTGCAAAGTACAATAAGCATGTAATTAGAGGCTAAAGGTTAGTATGTAGTTATTTAATCTTTAATCTCAACCTCATTTTTTTTTCCTGGCCTTTGAAGCAGGGTGCTATTTATATAAGCTTTTCTTCAACTTGACTGTCGTGTCCTCAAATCTTAAGATCGATTTCTTACCCACTTCCAATCGAGCTACAGCTTTGAAATTTAGCACGGTGGTGGGCTTCCGGTGAAATACAATATTATGCAAAAAAAATTTGAAATCTATACCTATTTTAAACCTAAAAAAATTATATTTAACCTTCCAGCGGGCGCGCGTTTTCAAAAGATACTTGCATTGTGCATCGTATTACATATTTATATCGTTCTTTTATAAATTTAAGTGCAATTTTTATTTCTAAAATCTTTGTTTACTATTAAGCTAATAAATACAGATAGCATAAATAAAAGCTGTATTTATTTTTGTAAAATAACACGATATATTTATGTAATACGATGCACGATACGTCATAAAATTTGTACAGGCGCGCCCGCTGGAAGGTTCAATTTTAGCCCCATATTTTGGCGATAAACTTTGGAAGGTGGTAACTTCACGTTACATAGGGTTGTAAAAACACCACGAAGTTAACAGAGAATACGCTATACTTCCGGCGCTTCACCTATGAATGACGTAATAGCTCGAGTTTCAACGCGTCTTGGGTTTACTTTCTATTAGAATTCGCCAACAACCAGATTTCTTTTTACTTCGTGTGCGCCTAACGTTTCGCACTCAAAGCAAAACCAGAAAGTTGTGTACAAGTTTTCTTACAGAAAACTCATTTATATTCTCATTAGGACTAATTTATAGTTACAAAGAAAAAACCAGCGGGAGTAGTCTCCCCTAAACTTTCTCGTATACTCCTAACACATGTAGAGAAAAAAATGAGCTAAAAGGCAGTAAAACGAACTAGAACCCCTAACGCAATGGAGAAAAAAATAAGCGAAAGGTCATACCACTATTTCCGAAGGTCGTCCAACGCGGAAGTAGAATTAGAAGCCGGCGTGATTACCAATGGGGCTGGATGTAAAATAAAGAAAACGAAATTTGCAATCTGAACGCCTTTTTTTTAACCGATTGACACAAAAATTGGATACAAATCTACCATTAAGGTAAGAAGGCCACATACCAAATTTCATTCATCCAAGTAATTTTTTAAAGAAGTTATTGCGTTCAAAAGTATGCGATTATACAGACAGACAGACAGTCAACCCTTTGACGGATTTGGTCCAAATTTGATACAAACCTACATTCCTGATGATAAGAATGTGTACCAAATTTTATACACCTAGCTATTTAAGTTTGTGAGTTATCGCGTTCACATCAACACGGACATACAGATAGACTTCCCGTGGACAGATTTTGTCCGAAATTTGATAGAAACCTACAAATTATGTGTAAAGATCGCAAACCAAATTTCATCCCCGTAGCTCTAATAGTTTTCGAGGTATCGTGTTTACAGACACACAGACAGACAAACATAATTCCAAAATTGTGTTTTTCGGACTCGGGGAGGTCTAAAACGTGGAGATTCGTCGAAATCTCGAGTTCGAATTTTTTGACGATTACAATACTTTCTCTTTGTGTACTTCGTATACGAGAAAGTCCTTATTAAAATCGGTGGACCATATCATAAAATAGATTTAAATCCATGAGCGAATAATATTATTAAATTCATTGGAATCATTTAAGGATAAAAATGATTGCGACTAACGAGAGGTTAAACGCATTCAATAAGTCTTTAGAATTAGAATTAAAAAATATCGCTCATAAATAAGGTTAGTATAAATATATTTATTCGTCTTTTGGATTTAATCAAGCGAAATAAATGCTTCATTTAAAAAAGATAATGATGGTCTGTTTCACATCTTAGCACTAAATACACTATTCAAAAGCTCAAATGATCCACATGTGAACAAATGAATGAAATTAAAAAAAGAATAATACTCGTGAGATTTAATAACCAATTTTTCGCCATACTCATTAATCGAATGTTAAGTTCAACAGTGACAGAAAGGGAAGCAAATTACTTGATTGGTACTACAGTAAACTCTCGCTACAACGATATCCCGATGGCATATTTACAAACCCTACCCTGATAGAACTGAGGCAGGAAATCGGACAAAATGATTGGCTCGCTTCGCCGAGAGCCGATGACGTCGTTCTTTGCTCTCGTGCGAGTGCTTTTCATTAGTATAATTTCTTACAGTGTGGGATGTTTTATTTTTTATGATATTTTAAAAAATAATTTCATTTTTAAAAATATTACAACCCACGGAACAATGTTTTCTGTGCTCAACTGTGGGAAAACGAAGAAGAAAAGTAGGACGACTCTTGTTTTGTTACGATTGCCGTACGCTGCGTGCGAGAGCTGAAAACGACTTCACTGCTCCTCGTAGCCAATGATATTGACTGATTTCCTGCCTCAGTTCTATCAGGGTAGGGTTTGTAAATATGCATCCCGATGCAGCGATATATCCCTCTACAACAATACAATGTCGTGATCCCGGTGAATTTGCATAGAACATGATGTTAATCTCCCCTCAATATATTATGTATAGAAATAAATCTCTGTACAACAATGTTTTTTCTTAATCTCAACATCATTTTGTTCCTCTGTAACAATATTCCATGGAGGATAAGCAAACTGATAATGACGAAAATTCCAAAAATGGCGATGTTTCAGATGCTGAAGATTGTGTTTTGAGCCTTCAAAAGTCTTTAACTGAGCGAGAAGAAAAAAGTGGCAAAATGTCTGAAATTAACGTGGAGGAATCTTTAACAGCGCAGGAGTTAGATATAGATATGAGAAGATATTCTGTCCAAAATCACAGACGAAATGGAAAATGATGATAAAGAGGACGATGATGATGATTCAGATCTCAGATCCGTCGCAATCTTTTTTGACAACCCAGGAATCTCTTCAACCAGTTCAGTCCCTACGGGCATTTTTTTCAAGCCTTTCATACACAAATGATGATCATTTTCGTGCATTAGACTGTATGCAAACCTTGTTAGTTGACATAAAAGTTTAGAAAATGGATAAGCAAACGAAAATATTAGATTTTTTCGATAAATAAGTTTCTGAGGTATATGTGTACATTTGAATTTTCAAATTTTTGTATGCTTTAACAATCAACACTTTGGTGATGATTTTTTTTTTTTTGCAAAATGCATATTGTTGTATTGAGTCCACATTAAAACAGCCAAAATTTAATTTTTTTTTGGTATCGTAATTATATCGCCCCTCGATATAACGATATCCTTATTTGGACCCCAAAGTATTGCTGTAACGAGGCATTACTGTATTTTGAATGGAAGAAAAAACTTTTCTTTGAGGTACTATTTATGAGTGAAATTAAGGAGACAAAGCAAAATGTTTTTTAAAAAAAGTCTTGATTTTTTTTTTAAGAAATCGTTTTCATTTTTGCAAACCGACTTGGGTTTTTAAAAACTGCATAATTTATTAACTGAATCAAATTTCAAATTTTCTACATGAAATAAGCTCGTTTTCTTACTTTAGTTCTAATGAACATTTATTTGAAAACTTTCTTTTTATGTTTTGTGAACTAGTTGAATGCTCGTTGCAAAAAAATTTTTAGAAAGTGTTTTATTGATAGTTCAGAAAATATGTCATTAAAGGATCAAACATTAAGAAAGCAGCAATTTCAATTTTTTATTATTATTATTATAGTACTGCGTACAATATTTCATCTATCTATTAAAAATTAAACTGTTAATGTCGAACAGCGACAAACATCTTTCCAATTAAAGCGCTACAGTTTATTTTATCAGTGACTAGCAGTAGCGCACGGCGTTGCCCGTGGAATCAGGACTTCAACAAAATGAAAAACCAATCGCCCACAATGAGACGAAGAAGTTTTGAAAACAAAATCAAAACAAAAGATACAAATTATTTTGATTTTCCCGCTTTTTTTTTCGCGATAATGACATTTGAACTGTAGGAAACAGTATAGAGCGGTGGTTCCCAAAGTGGGTTCAGTGGAACCCTGGGGTTCCACGAAAAAATTTAAGGGTTCCGCGAGACAAATTTTATTTGATTAAAAAAAATAAGAATGATGTTTAATATATTCACACATTTTCCTCGGAAAGTTTACAATCGACCCCCAAAATTTATGTAATTTTTTTTGTGCAATATACCGGTGTATGTATGTTTAACCGAAATCAAACTTTCGATCCTAACAATAGATGGCCATAGTGGCAGATTCTAAACTTCTTTTCCGGGATACTGCTATGGCAATTGTCTATCCGAGATGGGATGGCTAGACGATTGTCTAGCCAAGGGACATAGACTCTATGTCCCTTGGCTTCTTATAACAACACCACCAGTTGATCCACACAAAGCACGTTTTTATTTGTTTTCATCATAATCACTGACTTTTCTGCATTGCATATTCTTAAAAGACAACGATTAAATGGAAAAGAAAAAAAATAATAAAAGTAATATATAAAAAAATAAAAAACTGTGGATTATTGAAAAACCCTAAACAAAAACGGAGCCTTTTCACACCATTTCCGGTAGAAATACATGGGCATGGGCGGAAGGATACACCAGAAGACTAGTAGGAGGGCTAGTTTGTTTGTAAACAAAGTCGGTTAACCATTCATTTGAGCCAATGCTATTGTGTCCTTGTATTATAAACGGTAACTGTAATTTAAATCGTGTATTCAAATACCGTAATATCTAAAACTTAAAAATTGCCCTTATAATGGATCGTTGGTTAGAAAATGGGTCGTTAAAGAAAACTGACGTTGTTAGTAGTAATGCAGAAATCGCAGAATCTAAAGATACGGCTATTCTGGAAACCCGCTTTGGCGGCGGTAGGATAGAACTGAGGACCTTTGGGTTACGAGCCGAAAATCCTAACCACTAAACAAAAGGAATTCCCCATGTCCGGAGGCGGATATTGGCTAATATACATCACAGTAAGATGGCGTAGCACGGTGCGCCACAGGAGCAACCCCCAGCTTGTTTGATATTATCTGAATATCAAGGAAGCGATGTGCTGCGTGCATATGCGCAGATTGCTGCCCAGATTGGTGGTGCGCAGGCACGTGCAGACTTTGTGCTATGAAATGGTCATAGACTTTGCGTGCTGTGAAATGCGTCACAGGCTTTGTGCTATGAAATATGTCATAGACTTTGTGCTATGAAATGTGTCACAGGCTTTGAATTGAGAGAGCTGCGTTGCTGTAGGAGTTGTCGTGCTGCCATCTGGTGAATGTAGCAGAAGATGGAATTGACTTGATATTTGGTGCTGCCATCTATTAGTGGGACTGAAAGTTGTTGCGTGTTCTTTGTCCGCGAGTCACCACTTTGGCGGCGGGAGGATTGAACTAAGGACCTTTGGGTTACGAGCCGAAAATCCTAACCACTAAACAAAAGGAATTCCCCATGTCCGGAGGCGGATATTGGCTAATATACATCACAGTAAGATGGCGTAGCACGGTGCGCCACACCGCAATGCAATCAACTTCCACTTCCGTACAGCTACAGCCTCATCTTCCAACTCTACCATCTTCCAATTTTGGACAAGTGGTATCAACGAAAAGACGTAAATATGATGCTACTTACCTGTTGTTTGGATGTACTAGTACTGGTAACGAGGAGGCTCCAGATGCGGTTTGTTTGCTTTGCAACAAAATATTGGCAAACAGCTCCTTAGCACCAACAAAACTACTGAGGCGTTTGGAAAAAAAATCACCCAATAGATAAAGGCAAAGATATTTCTTTTTTTAAAAGAAAACTTGAAAGCCATAACAAAAGCCGGAGTTTTATGGAAAAAAAATTCAAAACAGATAATCAAAAGATAACGGAAGCGTCGTATAAAGTATCTTACCGTATTGCTCTAGCAAGCGAGGCACATGTTATTGGTGAATCACTTATTAAACCTTGTGTTCAAGATATCGTTTCGAGTGTATTGGGCGAAAGTTGTAGTAAACAAGTTGAAAGTGTGTCTCTTTCTAACAATACTGTAAAAAAGCGTATTAACGATATTGCCGATGACATTGAATTAGAACTTATTTCACGGTTTCAGGCGTGTAACGCTTATGCATTACAACTAGATAAGTCCACAGACGTTGCTGGATTAGCAATTTTGCTTGTTTTCGTTCGGTATGATTTTAATAAAAAATTGAAGAAGATTTGCTTTTATGTGAAAGTGTGAACATTAACACCACGGGGGAGAATATATTTAACTGCATTGATAATTTTATGACAACGCATGAAATTAATTGGGGAAAATGTATTGAAGTATGCAGCGATGGAGCAAAAGCAATGACAGGAAAAGTGAGTGGTGTTGTAGCACGGATTAAAAATGTTGCAAAAAACTGTAACAGTACTCATTGCATTCTTCACAGATGTGCATTAGTAACAAAAAGGATTTCGGCGACATTTAAATCTGTTCTAGACGAAGCAGTGAAGGTTATTAATTTTATCAAAAGCAAACCATTGCAATCACGTATTTTCAAAGCCATGTGCGAAGATATGGGACCACACCACTTTACTTCTTCATACAGAAGTTAGATGGTTATCGCGTGGTAAAATGCTTGTGCGAATATTTGAATTGCAAAAGGAACTGATGGCTTATTTTATTGGTCATAAATTTGAATTATCAGACAGATTAAATAATATGGCTTGGCTCAGTGGCGAATCCAGGATTCGGATCTGGGGGAAGCTGAGGTCATAAAAATTTTGTATCGTCGTGACGAATGGCAAACCACATGGCTTATGTAAACCAAAACACTTTAACTTTACAGGCTTTCCTCACCTGACAATAAGAATCATAAAGAACACTGCAGTACCTTCGATAATTTAATAAAAAATACAATGAAATAACTAGCCAAAAAATGTTTTCGTCCGCGTCAACGCTACAAGTACAAGTGGAATGACTAGAAAAGTAGGAAAATTTTCGAGCCTGTCAAGCCAGAAGCAATGTTGTCACGATTTTATTACTATTCTTTTAAAATGAAAATTAAGAACAAACAGTTGTAGTGGTTTTAAATAAAATCAAGAATTTTGGTTTAGTTTTTAGTTTTTGGGGGCTGTATCCCCCGAGGCCCCCCCCCCCAGGATTCGCCACTGGCTTGGCTATCTACACCTGCATACCTTGCTGATATATTTGGAAAAATTGAACGAATTATGCTTGGCTCTGCAAGGAAAACAAGTCAACATATTGCAAGCAAAAGATAAATTGGTTGCCTTTTCAAGGAAAATACAATATTGGATTTCAGCTGTGGAGCAAAATAACTTCGAGTGTTTCCAGACGCTTAGCGATTTTCTCGAAGAATCTGAAGTGGATTTTGATATGGAAATCCGTGATGGTATAAAAACACATCTGTCCAGTTTACAGCAATCACTCAGTGATTATTTTCCAAATCTAGAGAATCAAGATAATTACTGGGTACAAAATCCTTTTAAAATAAAAGAAAAACCAAAAGGATTTCATTCCATGGATTATGAAAATTTGATTGAATTGAGTTCGGATACACAATTAGAAGCCAAATTTAGAACAGTTTCATTAACAATATTCTGGTCAGATGTATTCGATGAATATCCAAATTTAGCAAAACAGGCTATTCGAATTCTATTGCCGTTTGCAACCACTTATTTGTGTGAAGCTGGGTTTTCAAAATATGTTGCGACAAAAACCAAATATCGTAACAAACTTGATGCTGCACCAGATATGCGAGTTCAGTTATCAAACCTAACGCCTAATTTTAAGAGAATCATGGAATCAAAGAAGCAGGTGCATCCTTCGCATTAAAGATTTTCCATTTATTTTAGTTTATGTTTTGTATTTTTATTAATTATCTCTATAATGAATTGTTTTTTTTTTTAGTTTTGCTGAAATACCAAAATAATACTTGTTTCATTTAATATCAAATATTAATTTTGAAAAGTCGTTAACTAAAAAATATTCAGGGTTCCGCTATCATTGGCAACAAATTTTGGGGTTCCACGACCAAAATAGTTTGGGAACCACTGCTATAGAGTACCAAATAAACCGATATTTTCGAAAAAAAACTTTTGGGATTTAAAAGATTCATTCCTATAAACCAGGTAAAATGTTAAAGAATGAAAACCGAATGAAATTTTAAACGATTGGAATGGAAAATTTATTTAAAGAAAATTAAAACAAATAGATCAATACGCCTCGAAAGATACTATAGAAATTATGTTTGACTGTATTTAAATATATATCCAAAATGAATCGGAGAAGAAATAAAAAGACAGATGAAATCTTCCAGTTCAGGTTTAAACTTTGAAGCCACATTATGTAAATGGCTCCTTGAAGTCATAATTCATTTTTTCTAGTCTTCACAAACTAAAGATATTAGCCATATGCTCGACTATCAAACAGTATAAAAACAAATTAAAAGAATGATCTGCCGACACGAAGCAAAAGGGTTATGTCGTCACGTGATTGCGACGAAATGCATGTTGGGAAAATACGTCACGCGACCTTGATTAGAACCGATTGAAGAACCGCAAAGAGAATTTTGAGGCGAAAATTTTTTAATACTTCAGAAGAAAATTAATTAAAATTCAACCAAATGTTCAATTTTAACCATTCTTGTTTTAAATTACGTAGAAACGTTATATTTATTACATCAACTAATTTTAAATTGACTAACAAAATTAGAACGGCGGATGCAAGAAATTGAAATTCCAAACAAAGTTTTTTAGGGTTAACCAACTATTTTTTAATTTCTCAAAATTCAGTAAATTACGTTAGAAATTCAAAACTAACTTCATTACAACGAAAACCGTGTGCTCTTTCCGATGGTGTATCTGATTTTTTCGTACATTTATCCTAAACCATTCTATTGAGAAATTAGTGCGAAAAATCAACCAAAACAACACAAAATATAAAATAAAAAATTTTCTAGAATTAATTTTACAATTCCGGCTTCGAGGTGCTTTGAATCACCATTAAGACTACCTGTGTACCAAATTTCAAAGCTGTAAGTGCGATAGATCGTCTGGTCATCGCACGCATTCACGCACGCACACACAAACATTGCCTTTTATAAGTACAGATTTTAACTTAGTCTACTATTCATTGATTCAATTACCCTCTGTACCAAAAGTTTATAGAATCTTGTATTTTGCCTATATTTTTTGTTGTATATGATGTATTTCGATGCAAGTTACTGTATACATGTCTATTATATTGAAAAAACAGCAGTTCTACCCCATATATTTAATGCCAATTTTTAAACCGAAATAACCTGTCCCAAAAGTTTATAGACAAATGCAAATATGGTATCGATAATCATGACGTCGATTCGGAGCCTAATAAATACGTTGTAAGAAAAGGAAAACGGTCGTTTGTTCTGCGTTTCTCTCTAATAAAGAAGTGAGTAAAGTTCTGCATTTGAAATTGCTCGGTAAGACTGTAAGGAAATATCGAAACTTTTAAATCGTTCCGAAAGTATGATTTATCGTGTATTAACTCGAAAGACGCCATATGAGCCAAAACCTCGTTCGGGAAGAACACGTGTGGCAGATATTCGCAGCGATAGACGGATACAAAGAATGGCTTCACGTAAAAAAATGTGGATTCGCGAAATTACTAGGACTCCAAGCAATGCTCCAAGAACACTGTTCATAGACGAATTGGAGAATCTGGTTATATGATCCACGCAAAAATGGCTCCCAGATTACCACTCTCAAAGCTTCACATTAGTAAGAGATTACAATGGGCTCGTAATCATATGGTGATAAATGGATGGCTGTCCTTCTCAATGATGAAATAACGGAACATCGATGGACCTGACGGGATTGTAAAATATCGGCATGATTTACGAAAAGAGCCCAGGAGCTTTTTCAGTTGGCAAAGTGGTGGTGGATTTGTGATGGTGTGGGCGGCTTTCGGTTACAACGATCAAATGGGTTTGGTCTTTTTATATGGCCGACAGAATTCTCCTAAATACATAGAAACACTAGAAAATCATCTTATGCCATTTGCGAAAAACATAGGGGGAGCGAAATTGAGAATATCAGCATGATAATGCTCCCATCCATACCTCCAATGCTAGGAAAAATTATGTAAACTCGAAAAATGTTACTGCTCTTGAGTGGCCACCGATGAGCCCTGATCTAAACCCAATTGAGAATTTGTGGGGCATTATGTCTCGGAAGCTATATGAGAATGGAGGGCAATTTTATTCAGTGAATGCCTTGAACACAGCCAATGAAATTGCATGGTACAACTTGGAACCAGAGATATTACAGACCTTAATTATGTCGATTGAAAAACGTGTATATGATGTCATACTGAAAAATGGAAAGACTTTAAACTATTAAGAACATTGTATTGAGCACCTTTTCTTGAAATGTCATATATTCTATAAACTTTTGGGACACCCAATATTTCCATTTTGTTATACAATTGAAATACAAATTGTTTTTTCTAAATATTTCGTTGAATGCAAGTCGCATATGGTTTGAATAAACATATTTGTAATTGGTGTTTGTATGCCTTTCCGTTTTGCTAAAACATATATTTTACTACAGTCTATAAACTTTTGGGACAGAGTGTAAACAGTATTATTATCTTTCCTCTTTTTCAATGAAATCTGTTTAATGTTATATGCGTTGATATTTGCGAAGCTTTGATAATGTATACGAGAGAAAATTTCAAAACAAACTTCAAATTTTGGGTTTGCTGCATATCTTATACAGGATGTCCCCAAAAGTGGAACAAGCCTTTAATTCCTTAAATATTGATCCTAGACTTCAAATTACAAATTTTCGTCAGATAAGGTGAGAATTTGCATGAAAGCACTTTGGATTCTAAGGAGATTGAAAATAAAAAAGATAAAAAAAAAATCTTATATGGCCCCCATAGTGCAAAAACGTCAATTAGCAGAATGTTTCGCATACATTCATCTATTTACATTCAAAGTGGCACGTTTCTATCTGCAAAACTTAAGAGATATAAGAAGACAAATCTATTGACTTAGATGACTTGAACATACCTCTGACTGCTGTTTGATACAGTCTTTCGATGCACATTTCAGGGATAATATACATATTTCAATAAGTTAAAAGTGTGGAGTCTGTAAATAATGTATTTGTTAACTCTTGTTAAATCTAAAGAACAGTCAAATAATACATTAAATGAAGCATTTGCAAAAATAGTTCATCTTGTGAACCTTCAAAAAATATCCAGTGCTCATCTGCTCAAAAGCAAGCAGTGCTATAAAAATATTACTAGAATACAATTTTTCTAAGAAAGCTTTACATTGTAGATGTCAAAAGGAATGAGAAAGCGTTCGGTTTCATGAAGAATCATTTTGACTTGAACATGGTGCCAACAAATTATCCTAGTACTCTGGGGAATTCATATATTGATTCAACTTTTACAAGAAACATTAGTCGAGAATTATTAAATTATTTATGTTACTTTTCCTATCGTTGACAGATCCTACACAGAATTGTAACATATCCACGCACGACTGAAGAATTCAAAACAAAAGAATTGACACTGTAATATATTTTATTAAGAAATAAAACAATTTTCATTGTAAACCTTAGTTTCATTTTATTTCGCCAATTTTCCATACATTAGTATTTCAGATAAACAAAAGAGAATTGAGAGTAACTTCGAGAAACAAGAGTATCGCGAGTAACAAAGATAATCCGAGAAGCTTCGAGAAACAAAAGAGAATCGCGAGTAACAAAGAGAAACCGAGAAACAAAAGAGTCACGCGAGTCAAGTAGTCCTACGCCTTTAACATCAGAGGCTGTTTGAAAAAGACAGCCTCCCGTCATTTTTTTCAATTATTTTTACGAGGGCTGCAACTCTGCAGTCCTTTAAGGACAACTCACCACTGCCTTGAGGTAAAGCTTAATAATACGCAAAACGAAAATAAATAAAAACTGCATTTAAATTTATAAATGAATGATATAAATATGCAATACGATGCACGATATAAGCATCTCCTACATACATACTCCTGCTAGAAGGTTAATTTTGGACAAATACAGCATTATAATGCTTTTGTGTAATGTTTTGCAAAAACGTCTATATCTCAAAGATTTATTTTTTTGGAGATGGTTCCCGAGTTCATAACCAAATACAAATATATATAATAATAATAAATTGCAACAGTTCAACTCATTTCAAAAAAAATTAAAATCTTAAACGAATAGAATGCATACATCTTCTTACCTTCTTAGAGACTCTGTGGATTGATGAAAAATATAAATAACTTTAATCTGCTTAAAAGTAGTTTTTAAAAAGAGCTCTGAAAGTTTCTAAAATTGAATCAACTTACATTTTTTAAAGAGAAACAAGTTTAACTTCCCTTTTTGGATTCACGTTGGAAATTAAGTTACACAATAAATTTCTTTTATTTGCGTTTTAAAATCTCGGAAGTTATTTCGGAGCTCTTACACCTGTAACAGGTAGATTTCTAGTAACTGTTTACTAGAAGTAAACAAATTTATTTCGCAACCCGTGAAAGTTCGTATAATCTTTGAACCGCCCCTCCGTATTATCAAAACTGCGTTAAGGTTATCTCTATTTTCTATCATTGATTTGAAAAAGATTGAATGAAGTCCTCCGTTGTTTTAATATAATATAAAAAGTAATCATTCGTAGTTGTTATCACTCATCGTGCTTGTTGATTAGTTGTACAAATCTATTTTTAAATTCCATAAAAGGAAAATAATGGCGGGAAAGTCTTCCCGCTGATATATTACTTAAAAATCTTTCATACATTTTTGAATGGTGGCAGTGGTAGACTGCGGGTTCGAAGCTCTCAGTTCCACTGAATATCTGCTAATAATGTGGCCATAGAAAACGCTAAAACTTCGTTGTTGAGCAAACATATTTTCATTGATGTGGCGTGGAAGTTTGCAGAATAGGGTGCCGGCTGTGGTACCGCCATGGTCATTTGATCACTGTTCAAAATAACAAAGTCCGTCTCCGACAACTATTATAGGCCGCGGTGGCCTAGTGGTAAGGTCTCGACCTCGGGACCGGAGGGTCGCAGGCCCGAAACCCGATTCCACTGATGGGGCCTGTTGCACGCTAAATCATACATAGTGGCCAAACGTCCTCCCGCTGGTGTGGCGTGGAAGTTTGGAGAGGGGGTGCCAGCTCAGGTGTCGTCCTCGTCATCTGGCCGTGGTTCAAAATTACGAGGTCCATCCCTATATAGCCCTCGCGTTGCTTCAAAACGGGACGTTAATATAACCTAACCTAACCGACAACTATTATTTTTTTAAATTTCACATAATTTTATATTCTGATAGGGTTGTCTTTTAACTTTCTCGTATACGAAGTATACAAAGAGAAAGTATTGTAATCGTCAAAAAATTCGAACTCGAGATTTTGACGAATCTCCACGTTTTAGACCTCCCTGACTCCGAAAAACTCTATTCTGGAATTATGTTTGTCTGTCTGTGAATATGATAACTCGAAAACTATTAGAGCTACGGGGATGAAATTCGGTACATGACCTTGGCATATCATTTGTAGGTTTCTATCAAATTTTGGACAAAATCCGTCTGCGGTAAGTTTGTCTGTCCGCGTTCATGTGGACTCTATAACTCAAAAACTTAAATAGCTAGATGGATAAAATTTGGTGTACAGTTTTTCCATCAGAAATGTAGGTCCGTATAAAATTTTCGGTCAAATCCATCAAAGGGTTGACCGTCTGTAGGTCTGTATAATCGTATACTTTTGAACACCAATTTTTACGTATAATTTTGGGCCAAATCCGTCAAAGGGTTGACTATCTGTCGGTCTGTACAATTTACTTTTGAAAAGAATCCGTTATGCGTACTGGAAGCAATCTTCTGTGCACGCGAAAGGAACGGAACGGAATTTCATTACGGAGTAGAGAATTACGTCAGTTTGTCCTTGAGCCGGTAAGAGCGGAAAATCGGTACGCATCTCTTTGAATTTGATTCTTTACCTAGATATTTTTCAATCACTATAATGAAAAACCTTCTGATAGTCATTGGATTCTGGGTAACAGTAGGCTCAAATTTTTTTAGTCACGCGGGGGAAGGGGAAACGGCACCTTTTTGGGGAAGTATACGAGAAAGTTTAGGGGAGAACACTCCCGCTGGTTTTTTTTTTTTTTTTCATTTTGCTTTACTTCCCTAAATAGGGTTGCTAAGCTTAGAAGAGCATTAAATCCTAAATTTTTCAAGCAGGATTTTTACTTTCTCGTATACGAAGTAAACAAAGAGCAAGTATTGTAATCGTCAAAAAATTCGAACTTCAGATTTTGACGAATAAATATTTATTTAAACAATGAAAACGGTTTGAATTGCGTTGCAACGATGAAAAGTATTGTTGTAAATTATGCCAAAATATATTTTTTAAAATTTATTAAAATTAGAGCAAAAATTGTACAGCAACTTAATTGATATCATTGAAAAGGTAATTTTTTGCGCTTTCAGGTGGTGTAAAAGTGATTTTTGAGCAGAAAAATTTTCGAAAGTTATTAATCCAGAGTGCTTAAGAAATTTTTAAAAAAGCATGAAAAACTGAACTGATGAATCAAATCAATTGACACTAGCTTTCGTTTTTACCGAGTGAAAATAATGCAAAATCCACTAACAGAAAAAAATGCATTACCAAATACAAATTTTTTTAAAAAAATGATGAATTGATGAATGCAAATCTTTAAGTAAAAGGAGCCTTTCAGTATAAGAACGGTTAAGGAATAAATATTAAATATAAAATAGATAAATATTCAATTCCAAAATTAAGTATGAAAAAGAAGGAACCCTTTTAACAAAAACTTAACTATTCTAAATTGTTCTGAGTGCATGAATTAAATATAAAGAAAGTAAATGACCGATACATCAAAATTCAACAAGAAGATCTCAGAGAAGTGGAAAAATAAATTAATTCTAGTATAACTTCTATTTAATACTAAGGGAGTTCTGCGTCGATGAATCAACATAAAATAAAAAGAAAGGAAGGTGCTAAACTCGGCTAAAAAATAAAATGAAATAAAGAATCCAACAGCAATAATGTCCGTTGGATACTTTGAAGATCTTATAATTTAGCAAAAAGATTCAGTGTTTCCTCAGAGGAAAAAAAGCAAACAAAATAAACAAAGAAAAAATGCTGAAAGATTATATTAATAAAATAAATTGATTCCGGTATCGATATTAAATCATCACAGAATCAAAACAGTATCCCTGTGTGTATGCTAATTTGTAGACATAGACAGACCGTCTGGATCTTCCCCTCTTTGGCACGTAGCCAAACCAAACCACGTGAGCGTTACTTCAATTCCTGGCCTTTTATATTATAGATAT
Organism: Araneus ventricosus; assembly: GCA_013235015.1. Taxonomy (NCBI): domain Eukaryota; kingdom Metazoa; phylum Arthropoda; class Arachnida; order Araneae; family Araneidae; genus Araneus; species Araneus ventricosus. The sequence goes on from BGPR01003196.1 coordinate 15,719, forward strand.
ACTAGCAGTACGCGCACGGCGTTGCCCGTGGAATCAGGACTTCAAAAAGTGGGTGAAAAAAAGTGCCCACAATGGCACGAAAAAGTTTTGAACACAAAATCAAAACAAAAAATACACATTATTGATATTCCCGCTTATTTTTCTTTGCGAATGACGTCACCTTCCGCGAAGAAGGTCACGTTGCAACAATGCATTGTGGGATGGTCCGGAAAAGTTCTCACTGTTAAATCTCGCTACGAAAAAACTGTTTGAACCGATCAGGGAAAAATTAATTTTTAAAAAACGAAAAAAGATATTTTAATAGTTCTTGTTTTAAATCCGACATAAACGTTCCATTTATAGGCTGAAAATTATAGATATGTTAGAACGTCAGATGCGATAATTTAAAGAAATCTTTATTAAAAATTACCATAAAAGTGACTATTTTTCAAATTTTTTTCAAAATTCAGTAAATTACGTTAGAAATTTTGAAAACTAACTTCATTAGAACGGAAATCGCGTGCTCTTTCCGATGGTGTATCTATTTTTGTCGTACAATTATCCGAAACCATGCTATTGAGAAATTAGTGCGAAAAATTACCCAAGACAACACAAAACATTAAATAAAAAATTTTCTAGATTAAATTTTAAAATTTCGGCTTCGAGGTGCATTGAGTCATCATTAAGACTACTTGTGTGCAAAATTTCAAGGCTGCAAGTGCGATAGATTCGTCTGAACATCGCACGCACGCACACACACACACACAAACATTGCCTTTTATAAGTATAGATAATAAATCGTCGCTTAACAAGCAACACCACCTATCTCATTTTTTTGAAATTTCAAAGAGGAAGAAAATACTCAATTTTTCGCAACCAATAACGGAGATTTCTGAATTTTTTAACATCTGATTCAAACATAAGTCCGCATGCTCCTACCAGATGTGAAAAAAAATTCAAAAATATTCGTTATTGGTTGCGAAAGAATGAGTATTTCCGTCTTCTTTGAAATTTCAAAAAAATGAGATAGGTGGTGTTGCTTGTTAAGCGACGATATATATTTAACGCAGTTATGTAATTGGGCCATTTATGCCTACTACCAGTTTATGAATTTCGAGTTTGCAAACTGCACTTAACCATCCGATAATTGCTACATGTAATACACACTATATTAGGTAAATCCACTTTTTGTTGTTATACTTTTTATACTTATTATACTTTTTGCACGTGGCAATTTTAATTTTTCTTACAGAATACTAGGGGTGAGGGTTATCGTAAAAACAACTGATTTTCGATTATTCTGGTTTATTTCACCTCCGGTTTAGCCTGGCGGTTATAACCGCCCAAAAGAATCAGTTTTTGAAATAGCAACATTTTTTCAACAAAACGACATTTTTTCGTACATTTCAAAGGAAATCAATCCATTGGGCAATATGCACTCTTTCAGTAATGTGGCGAGTTTCTGAGAATGAATCGTGGAACAGCAGAGGGTTCTGTAATATTTTTGCACTCCTGTCTTTAAGGATCTCAAAAGCTTTTGAAATAAACTTTGGTAGAATTATGTTTGATGAGATTTTTTAACGCACTTTCGATGATGTTCACTAAAGGAAATGACTAAGCTTCATGTAATACACTCGCCTCCCAAAATTTACTTAGTGGCCACATAGAAAGCAATTAAATTTCCGATATTTCTGACACCAATTAAATGACTGTACCAGAAGCCATTCTTAGTGAATTTTTAATGGTGGGTTAGGCTGAGATTTGAGCAATTAATGGAACTGATAATTTTACTCAAATAACCTGGAGTAAGCTACAGGACTCAGGAGATTATTGGGGAATTAACTCAAGTAAACTCCAATATGCGGGAGGTGTGTATTGTTGCTACTTGACTGAACCAAAAGTATTACGTTTCAACGATCACCACGAAAACATGCGCATGAACAATGTACCGAAATGCTACTTATTATCATAAACTGTGGCGGACTGGGTCTGAAAATAGTGGTTGCCAGGAATCTGTGAGGGGGCACACGTATCTATAATCATAATATTAATGCATCTATATATATTATTTTTATTTAATTTTATATTTAATTATATCAATTTAAATCTATAATATTTAATAATTATGTATTTAATTTAATTTTTATTATATATTTAATTTTTCCGCGTCTTTAAAATAAATCCCTTTTAACACCTCTTAATTTAGCGAAATTATGATTAAAGTTATTTAATTTTAAGTTCCGGAAGTTAAATATTTCGTGTACGGTGTTAGCGACAAAGTATGAAGGTGAAATGCTGCCCATTAGTAGGGCATCTGTTGAAAGAGCCAGGAACCTTTAAAACAAACTTCTTTGGATGATTTATAGTTTAGTAATTTGTAATGGTAATGTTTCAGTAATTTGTAATTAAATTGGTATCATTAAAAAGACATTTTTGAATTATAAGTAATTCAAAAATCATCTTGTTAGATAGTTAGTTTTTTTAAAAAAAACATTGCGAAAAAACGCCAAAATCTTGCTTAATTTTTAAGTTACTGAAATTTTAATTTACTTTTGGACTTTAAAAAGTTGACAATTATTTTCATCTTTTTTTGAAGAGCATGTGTGCCAAATTACATAAAGGTCGAGTAAAACTATAGATTTGTACAAAATACATACTTATAATGTAAAAAAATTCTTTTATTGTGTTAAAATGCAAACCATTTTCATAGTTTCGCCAGTTTTTTTTTCCCTTTAAATCCTGTCTTTTTCTTTCTTTCTTCGTTACTTCACATAAATTTAGTTTTTGATAGATTTTCTATGTTATTTTAATAAATTTACTTTTCAGCAATGACATTAAGCTCATCTTTCCACTTGAAGCAAGATAATATTCCTGGAGATTATGTAATTCATTTATTTGATATGATGAGGTTAAATTTTTACTTTATAATAAGCTTAATAATACGCAATAATTGTAGATTATAATTATGCAAAATTTAAAAAATAATCGTCATTGAATCTCGTGTTTTTTAGATTTTGAATGTAAAGACTTATGTCATTAGTTTCATTAGACACAAAAAAATACTACTTCATCAAAATTTATCTCAAATGCTAATACATTTCCTATCTACTGTTTTCTTCTTCTTTTTTGCACAACTAATTTCTTTCTCAGTCTTTTGTAGCAATTAATACTTTTAACTTAACAAAAATTAATTAAGTTGGCGAATTTAAAGTTTGTTAACATAATCAAATTAAGACAATTAATATTATAAACGAGTCGGTTGGTAACCGAATGCGGCTAGTGTTTATTACTACAAAAGCAATGTAAAAATAGAGAAATGATAGTTTCAGTTTACCTATTCTTTGTTCCTTTCCTTTTGCAAGATACGCTACATATGTCTTTACTCTCTTACGACTAAAAACAGAAATAGCACTTTTTTCACCAATTATTTTCCATGAAAGACAGACCAATAAGACTGAAGCCCTCTTTAAACGAAAACCCTTTACTCTTCTAAACGCAAACGCATAAAGAAATTCGTGAGTGTCCTCTTTTCATAGATGTCATTTAGTGTCCTAGTCACAGTTTTAGCCAAGAAAACCTTTTCTTACAGGCGAGTTTCCTTGTTTGTAAGATTTATGACAGTAAAATGAAACTACAAAAAATAAAAAAAGCACCTCTTATAGCCATCTCTCACAAGAACCGCACCCTTTCTGCACAAAGGAATGCAATTCCTTCCGTCTTTTCGGGGGCTTTCGAAACCAACAAAAAATCTTAATGAGTATTGCGGCTCGACTTTGCACAGAAGAGGTACCCTGTTCCAAAAGCCCGAGGGTTTGTGCAGCCATCGCAACATTCTGGAGAAACATCTGTAAATGTTAGGAAGGTCAAAGGAAGTGGACAGAGAACTCAGTATAGTTCCTACGGGCAGTTGTAATTGCGTATGCGTCCTGGGTCGGTATTCGACCACTCGCTGTTCGGCTGATCCAATTACGAGGGCAATGTATCCCAAACGACTGAACGCCGCAACATGGGCCTTGGGTACAGGGATATTTTATTTGTTTCTTTTAGAAAAGCTTATTATAGAGAAAGAGTTCTTTTTTCTCTCCCACACTTCCTGGGGGCCCAAATTGTCTTCTGATTAAGGGGCCCACTTGCCATCGGGCAAGCTGGCAACCTCGCCAGTCCGCCACTGATCATAAAATATGTTTTATATCCGTGAGGTATATTGTGATCATCAAAAGATGAACATATCATAAGATATATTATATCCGTGAGGTATAATGTGATCATCAAAAGATGAACATATCATAAAATATATTTTATATCCGTGAGGTATATTGTGATCATCAAATATGAACATGTCATAAAATATATTTTATGTCCGTGAGATACATTGTGATCATCAAATATGAACATGTCATAAAATATATTTTATATCCGTGAGGTATATTGTGATCATCAAATGATGAACATATCATAAAATATATTTTATATCCGTGAGGTATATTGTGATCATCAAATATGAACATATCATAAAATATTTTTTATATCCGTGAGGTATATTGTGATCATCAAAAGATGAAAATTATTGTGATTCAAAAACGGTTATACAGGGCTGCTTTACCAACTTTGAGTGCCCTGGGCTAAGATAATTTGACGCCTCTCATAACCGTAATTAGGAATTTGAGCACCTATGATCCAACGAAAATACCTACTTAATTATATGATTAAGGAACAATAAAAGTCGCCTCTTTTCTGATTAAAGCCTTTTTGCAAATCGGAGCTTTTGCGCCTTTTTACTTTCTCGTATACAAAGAGAAAGTATTGTAATCGTCAAAAAATTCGAACTCGAGATTTTGACGAATCTCCACTTTTTTTACCTCCCTGGGTCCGAAAAACACAATTTTGGAATTATGTTTGTATGTATGTGAACACGATAACTCGAAAACTATTAGAGCTACGGGTATGAAATTCGGTATGTGATCTTGACACATCATTTGTAGCCTTCTTTCAAATTTTGGACAAAATCCGTCGAAGGGAAGTCTGTCTGTCCATCTGTCCACGTGAAATTTCGTATGTAGTCTTGAAACCCTAATTGCAGACTTGTCTCTAATTTTCGTTTAAATCGGTTGAAAAAAGGCGTTGAAATTACCTATTCAGTTTTTTCTCCATTCTAAGCAAAAGAAACGGGAACGCTGGAGCGAGTGTTTTCCCCACCTTAGGGAATACCGCACGTTCTCCGGCGAGCGGTGTATTTTCCCCCCTACCCGTGTTATTCTTAAGCGAGAAAGTTTTGTTGATGTCACTCCCGCTGGTTGAAAAAAGATTTTGCACGCCAGCCTCCGGTATGCATGGTGAATATTATCAGTTACATTATAGATATAAAAAATACAGGGCCGTGCCGTCAGTAAGTTCAAGGTCGTGCGGCGCTCGACGGTGCCGAGTCAAAAAGGCACCAGTCAATTGTTAACCATAAACTATTAGGTTAAGCAAGGTCAAGTGTTAACCATAAGAAAGTTTTCTCCTAATATAGCCACTGCATAAAGGCGTTCATTAGACATGTGCACGACGGCGTCGATTAGGCATGGCGTGGGCCTGAAAAAATATTCACACATTGGCTCTGCATGAATATTTTTTTAACTGTATATACAGTAAAACACCGGTTAACCTAGTTCGGTTTGACGGAAAAACGAATTATTCGAAATGCCTCTGAAATCGCAAAACCAAAAAACTGCGCTGGAATAATGGTGAACGCGAGAGCGCTGGTCTATGGATAATGTAGAGACGAACGCTCTATCTATTATTTTAACTTTAATAAAGGCCATAAGTGTAGCCTACAAAAAGAACTTTGAATTCGTTATACATTCAAAACATTTCATAAAATTATATACTGTAATTAAATACAAATTGTAATGGATGTCCATAGCTTAACCAAAAAAATCATTATCTGAAACGGCTCCCTCCTTTTAGGGGTCTATTCTGGTACCCCCGGTTGGGTTCGGAGTTGGGTTGGGAACCCAATCCAACCGGGGCACCAGAATAGACCCCTTAGTTCAGTTAACCTGCGTTATAATGTAGTTAAATGTGTATTATTTACAATGAAAAATTGAGCTACTTTTATCTGTTACGCGAAAAACTACGTATATAACGCAATAATTAATTTTAAATAAATGCAGATAGAATTTTTTCTAGAAAGTTTCACAAAATGTGTTTCCTGTATTATCGATTCTTGTTCGATTAATGTCTCATTTTGTTGCTACGCAAACATGGCCGTTTTATCCAATGGGCTAACTGATCTCTAGCCCAGGAGCGCCATTGATCCAAGGATGCCTAAAAATTTAATATACCGATTTTATCTTAATTTTGATCCAAAATTTTATTTACTTATAATTTTAAATATGTTAAAAATTAGACTGCCATCAATTTTGTAATGTCACAAAAACAAATATGGACGAGTTTTCTGTTCTGTTCACTTACATTAAAAACCTTGACTTCATTTATATTGCTTTTGAACTTCGCTTTGAAGATTCCATTAACTTAGCATTACACCGCAATTACGTAGGTATTGCATTAATGTAAATAAACAAAACAGAAAACTCATCCATGTCATTTCAAAATATATGCATACAGAGACAATCATTGAGAAAATATTAAATTGTGCGTGTAATATAAATTGCCTAAGGATGCTGGCTTGCAAAATCCTATTTTGAAAAGGCGTTGATGTGCTCGCAAATTCCTATATACGTGTTTGATGGGGCAACAATTTGCTCTAGCCCAGGGCGCGCAAGTTTATTTAGACGGCCCTGTAAAGCGGGACTACTTAATGTTGCAGTAACCGCTTTGCAGTTTGGGCGACACATGAGTTTTAATTTTTATTACTGACTTCATTTTCAGGAAACCGTTTGGCAACGAAAATTTTCCCATCCTCATTGGTTGTTATTGGTTGATTTTTCGGTGGTTTATTTAGTTTTTAATGAAAACAATATTTGATGCTAACAGCCAGTTATTAAAAATATATTGACAGATTTCTTTCTTATTGTGTTAGAAAATAGAAAAATCAGATGTCTTCTTTAAGGTAAGATAGATTTAACTTTTGTAGCTGTTGCTATTATATTATTATTTTATTTCAAAACGGTTTCTCATGTGAACGTTTAATGGCCTTAACGTTTGTTTATATTCAAACTTGTCCTGTTATATATCAATATGTGGGGATAACAGCCTTTGTTGCTTCAAATCCCATAACTCTTTAATTTAAGATATTAATATGTTAAATTTTTCACTTTTTAAAAATCATTATTGAAATAGTACGCATAGAATTCGCATTCCTGAAAAGCATTACCTCGAAAAATTCTAATTACACAAAATGTATATTATAAGCAATTCGCTGTCATCGCTTTTTTTTCCCATCTCTATATACCTACTGGCGTGGCTATAAATGTGAACCTGTGCAAGATCAAACTTAATTTTTTTAAAAATTTTTCGTGTAGATGTAATTTAAATTATGTTTTCCGTTCTTTCACACTGATTACAAATATTAATAAAGGAGATAAAACTGAAAGTAAGCGCTTTAGAGATTACAATAAATTATGAAGGTATGTAACTGCACAAGTTTTAATCAAATATTGGCTCGACTTAAGAACACAGTACTGTCGCCAAAGTTGAATTTGTTTGACGATTTCTTGCAAAATTTGGTATTCATGGCTGTTTGAATACCAGAAAAATGCCTTAATAAAATAAATGCCTTACCTAATCTGAACCGGCAGTTTGGCTAGTTTTTGGATGAGGCTGTTTCAGGGCCGATTTTTTTTTTTTGTTTGTTTGTTTGTTTGTTAAGCTATGAACATCTATTATTATTTTGTATCTAATTATAGTATGTAATTTTTTCTGAAATGTTTTGAGTGTAAGACAAATTCAACTCTCTTTGTAGGCTACACTTGATATTTTTTATAAAAGTTAACCATCCATCAGGCGCAATGAGCCCAACAGGCACAGATAAATAATATTGAAATTAATATACTCATTAATTAATAGCCATTAATTTTAGTTAATAGTTAATACCCATTAATTTTAATTTTAGCATTCTAAAGTTAATCCCTGACCTTCGTGGGAAGGCTTAAAAGAAAAAATTTGGGATATATATCTACTTTTTTCTTTTAAGCCTTCGGTTTAACTTTTAAGCCAAACGATATATTGTTACAAAAAAGTCTCCCCTCGATTATTTCGTGTAGAACAGTGCATGTTTGTTTTTTATTTGCAATTTCAAAGGCATTTCAGATAACGCAGGTTTTGATTGATCGATATTTTACTGTATTTTGCTTTTTCATTTCTGCTCAGCAACAACTGCTGCACTTCTAACCTTTATTTCTGATACAAACTTAATCATTTAATATTTTATTTCTGATCGGCTCAATTTCTGATGTAACTGTTTTGTTCAAACATGTGTATGTCATGCAATTCGGAATAGGATCTTGTTTCAGGGGTTGTAGTGGAACCTTATTTTTTCACAAGAAATAAATAAGAGAAAATTGTGAAAATGTCCTTAAAACAGTATGATTTTTGTCACCCAAGTTGGAGTTTTCTGGCACTGCTTTTAGAGTGTCCGGGACCTGCTTATTTTGTGACGACACCATTAATCTTGTTAGTCATAAATTACAAGCATATACTTTCTCATTTGGAAACCCATCTTAATGGTATTGGACCTTTTTTAATTATGATATTTGTGGCGAACAAATGTGTTTGTTCTTCATTCATCATTGGTAGGTCCTATAGGGTGAATATACAGTTTTCAAGGCTTGAATTATGTGTGGAATATTGTAAATTTGTTAAAAAGGTGCTTAAAGAATTGTGAATATTCTTCTGCATTTGATCTAAGATATGCATGTAATTTTAATTCTTACAGATATATTAATATAATATGGTAGGACGTGCATTAATTAAAGTTAATTATTTAAATTAATTCAGGAAAAAATTTTTATATGGAGTTTACGGTACCCACTTACTTTGTTACTCTTAGGATTGCCAACTCTTAGCCGCCAAGAACGGCGATGAGAGAACATTTGTTTTGGATGCGTCTAGATGTTTTTAACGAGTGACAAGCGCGCATGCGCACGAATTGATCTTTTCATTGGTGTTTTGCTTATCACGCTATATTGTGCCCCATTTCAATTGGACTGTTTTGTTCAACTCTTCGATGTGATTGGTTGATAAATTCAAATTTGAATAAAACTTCATTTGGAATTCTTCGGATTGAATATCGGTTCAGTAACGTGTATGTTATTCTGCGTGTTTCGTTTTCTCAATGAATAAACGAAGCTACGAGTATTCCGTTATGCTGAAAGCGTAGCCGATTATATTTATTTTAAGTTTTAAAAAAATTGTGCAGTACACGCTTGAAATGCCACAGGCATTGTGTGCGGAAATTCTAGTTTTCGGAATTTTTTTAAAAATGTAGATTCCTAACATTTAATGAAAAAGCGAAGCTACTAGTTTCCTGCTATGCTAAAAACGAAGCCGCTGATGTTTTTTTTAAGTTAAAAAAATTTACCCGGTATACGCTTAAAATGCCGCAAGCATTGAGTGCTCACTCTCTCGTTTTCATGTGATGCATACGCAAGAGCACAATTAAAATCACGCTGTATATCCAAAACAGTATTTGGCGTCTGCAAATGAAATTGCAGCAAGAAACAGGTGTGTACCGTAAACTCCACATTTACCGGCGAAAATTTGTAAAATGGGTGAAAAATGATAAATACATTATCAAATATAGAAGTGATAATAATTTACTAAAATAACATGTACTATAGGAAATAAAATAGTCAATTTATGCGATATCACATTCCCATGACAAACGTAATTGCATACTAATACCCTCTAACACTATTATTTATTTCTCTGATGTGTTTTCTCTTCCAAGATACATGATGAATTCTAAAATTAAATTGGTGTGTTGTATATGACTTATATAATATGAATATGATTTGATTTTGTATTCAACATTTTTTTTGTATAATTAATTTGATATATTTAAGTCTTTTAATTTTCGATATGCATTAGAAGGGTTAGAGCATGATTAATCGTCTTTCTTCCTCCTTCTTTGTCCTTAAAAAAAAGCTGAATGATTACTTTGTTACCCTCCTCCCCTTATCATCTACAGCTTGCGCTTCCTAAGTTATGCATATACCTTATTCATGCAATGACATCAGTATTTTACAATTACTTTTTTTACTTCAGCATTTATCTAAACGTAACAAAAATAATAAAAATTTTAAAACATCCTTCTTTGTGATGAAATACTATATTTCCAGAATGCAAACTGTCATTTAATCCAGATAACCTACTATTGCTTTTTAGTAAGTTAAAAGGCCATAAATAAATTTAACTATTTAATTGATTATAAATATAGAAGTGAAAGGCGATTGACATATTTAATTTGTTCCTATTCATATCCAAGACTTATTAAATGGATGTTTACACAAAGTTTCTATGTTAGTGTGCAATAAATTAAATGTATATAAATTATGTTTAGAATAATGCTTAGAATGATTTATAATCTTATTAATCTGTTATTTACAAATTGATAAATTTTTATTGGCTACCTCTATCTGATAATCTTTTATACTTTTTTTTTACAATCTTTTATGCATACTTTTATTTTATAATCTTTTGTAATAGTTATAAATACTGTAGTAAGAAATCTGCCTTTTTTACTTGAATGATATTTTGTCATTTTTGTGATGTATCTTTATGAAAATGAATAATATTTGAACATTTTGATTTGTGGTGTAAAACATGAACTTGAATATCACAGTAATTGGGACATTCTCCACTGTAAACCCTCTGAACCCCAATCCCCAATTTTTTTCTACTTGTATATGTTTTTTATTTATGCAATATTAAAGTATATAGATTAAACCTTATGAAATGAGATAAAATATTTGTTTTAACTAAATTTTTTAATATGGAATCAATTCTTAAAAGTCAACATTATAATTTTTGACTTTTCTCATTGCAATCAACATATTTACATGTTTTTCCTTAATTGGAAAAATATTGTTGCATTTCAATTTCTTTTCGAAAAAACATATCTACATAATGTTCTTATTAAATAATGAGAGAGAAAAATAAAATATCACAATAAAATTTTTCAAAAAAGGATGATTTATTTGAACAAGAATTGGATGTCCCGTTCATGTCACAAAAACATGATCTTTTTTATTTTTCACATTTATTTTTATGGCAAAACAGAAACTGTTACAAATTACTTTGTTTTTCTTAGTACCAATCTATACTGTAAAGAAATTTTCTGCAAGTTTAATATTAAATGAAATATTAGCACTTGTTTTCATGTCCCATGCGTAACACAGATTTTTTTAAAAATCTGGAAAGTCAAAAACTCCATGAGCATTTATAACCGTAGGTGGCTGAATTACTTTAATGACTTCACTCATATTGTGGAACATTTTATATTCTAATTTAGGCCATTTCCAAAATTTTCCTGACTTTTTAATGGCAGAAACTTCAATATCATTACCTAAAACTTGTGTAACTTCTCCAGCATATAAACTTTTATCGTACTTCACCACAACCCAATTTTCTGTAGAAATATTTATGGTGTTAACTGGCATGGTATCAACATTTTGTCTTCTTGGTGTTATAGCATTTGTAAAAAAATTCTAAACCAGAAGAAGGTGAACATTTAATTCTGTGCTTTTTTAAAATGCCTGGTATTGCTTTTGCTTTAACCCACACACTGTTATCTCTATTTATATCTTTATCTAAAAATAACATAACTGTTGTAGATAGCATAGCTTTTTTAACAACATTTGCAAAATCTTCTGCTGACTGTACAATTGGGGCGGTTGATTTTTTTTGACATGACAGCATTTTGTGCCAAGCATTTTGCCTTACCACCAATTCCATCAATCGCACCTTTTCCATGAGCCATTGCAAAATATTTCTAGTGGAAAGCTTTTTTGAATTTAATGCTAAGGTTTTGTAGCAGCAAGGTCATGTATCTATTTTTAAACTCGGAAGAAGAGCCATCTGTCCATATTATCTCTTCAAAAAAATTGTCTTCCCTTGCATTTGGCTGAATTTCTTTATAAATTTTTTCAATGAAAGCTCTCACAGTATTTTTTTTTTCTTCTCAGAAGTGTCAAAACATATTAAGTAAGTATTGCATTTTCCATGTACAAATACTGCAGCTGTAAATAGGGTTACGCTTTTTTGTGTCAAAAGTGTACTCTGGACTTCATCCTGGTATGAGCAACTATAGTTCATGGCAAAATCCAACTGTAAGACTCTTGATTCAGGAAAATTTTTATCATTTTGGAATTCTTGAAATTGTATTCTTTTGGTATTTATATGAGAACTTATTACTGAAAAGTAGTCACACATACAATCCAAAACTTCCCTAATGCATGTATCTTTCACTATAATGTTCAATTATCTTCTAGCTTTATTTCTTTATAAAATTTGATATTCAGGTCACCAAATCAACCACCTTTTCACTCAAAACTATGAATTAGTGTTGTTACTTTCCTGTTAAAAATAGTCCATATTATGTGTATAGTAAATATTATGAATTATGTAATGGCTTCATTAAAAACCAAAAAATGCATATATAATTAAGTAAAATAGATAACTTTTTCCCTTCAAAATTTTACTTAAATACCTTACCTGTTACTTATAGTAGTTTTTATTCATTAGAAATATAATTGCCTTCATAATTTTTGAATTCCTACTGCTGAGATGGAGTAAAATTCAGGCATGTCCTGTGCATAACATTAGGTATGTCCCGTGCATAACACAAATTAAATAAATTTAAAAGTTTATTGAATAATATATTTGGCAAAAATGTAGCATAATTGAATAGAGGTACTATTTAGCTGTTAGGGAAAAAATATAATGGCAATATACAAGTTCTAAATTCACAGAGTTTATGACATATAGAAGTCAAGGTGGAAATTAATTTTTTTTCTGAGTCCCATGCATAACGAGCATATTAAATCATTTTTTTAGGTATTTAAACTGTAATTATTGTTTTGTTTTCTACCTGAAATTTGAGAACCAGTCCTGCTTTTAAATTCAATTGCAAACAAAATGAGTACACATCTTATTTTACTATTTTTACGTACTTCAAATGTCTGAAAATGCCCCGTGCATAACAGGAGAATGGCCCAATTAACCTTCCACTGGGTGCATCTAATCTGTGAGATGAAGTACCCATATTTTTTTGTGCCTAAGTGCAAGTTTTACCAAGAAAGGTGTGGGACCTCTGGTAGCTTCCTGGCCCCCTACCATTCATACTAGGGTATTGTTTATTTTTTTTCTCTCTCTAATGTTCTTTTGATGTTCGTGAGGAGTACGTTAATTTGGTAAATTGCATTTAGTTGCACACAATTGCATATCTATTTTTGATTTGCAAAATTTTTCTCGGTATTTCTTTTTATATACCTGCATGCTTCTGTATACTTGTATCCCAGCCCCTAATTCAATGATATTGATCATTATTTCCAATATATTGTTTAAAAAATATTGAATTATTTCAGGCTCTTGACGACAACAATTGTTGTTGCTAAGGTACCTTATGGGAAAACAAACGTTAACTCCCTCCTGAATTTCTGGACATTTTGTTGGTTGAAATTGCAAGGAAATACAAAAAAGTTATTCAAAAATGCAAATATAGCTTTGTATGACCGAATAGTTCAGTTTGATGTGCTTTTCCTTAAACCTAAGAACAAACTTAACTTTTAATCTCGCAGACAAGTTGCGCCTGAACATGTTAGCATTTGTATTCCGCCCACCGAAGGTTAAAGATTAATTTTTGTTCACTCGCTTGAATGAGCAAATAATTACTTTTGCTAGATAGCTGTATGTTTTTAAAATACATGCTACTTGAGTTTACACGAAACTTTTCAATGTGTGTTTAGGTTTTGAAATTATGCTTCATAAATTACATTCATAATTGTTACCAATTTTATAATCTTGACTTGTTTCTTGTTCTTTAATTTTAATGTGATGGATTGGCATATCTACTTTTTTTCCTACTTTTTAGACAAAAGGAGTCAAAGATACCACTGAGAGTTGATTCAAAACTTAAAAATGTGTAAGTAATAATTCCCACTCAATGTTGATGGTTAATTTGCTTTAGTCTTAAAATTTTGGTGTTGGTACTCCATTTATTTTGACTATTTATTATTTATAGTATTATTATAGAAATATACTATTTTTTATATCACTATAATGAGTTTATTTCAAGTATAAAACACAGCAGGCTACCGAAACAGAAATTATTGTGCTTACTTACAAAAGAGTTTTTTTTTAAATTATTCCATATTTTCTTTTTCCATTATTATTCCATATTTTCCATTTTCCATCCTTTAATAATACTAATTATGATATTCTTGTAACCATGAGAAACATATTAATTTATATGTATTATTTTAGACCGACTGTTTCTTTTTTTAACAAAGGTAAGGTAAGTGCTCCAGTAGTGGGCCACGCACCAGTAGTGGGCCACTTGAATTTTTAAGTTGAAAAACAAGAAATTCCAACATTCCAATTAAATAAGAGATATGCCTCTGATAGGCTGAAACCCTTATCAGCTAAATACCAAAGGCACAGCTTTTATTTCCTGTTTAGTTAGGAGCTAGAAAGTTTGTTGCTGAAGTTGGTCTCTGAGAGAAGCATTTTTAGCTTATTCTTAGTGATTTCCTTAAGAGGTAACTCTTTATTCAACTATTTTTTAGCATACATTCTATTTGTTTTTAAAAAGAATTGTTATTGATATTATTTGATTATATACTGAATGTATTATAAACTATCTTTAAATTAAATAATATTGATAATTTGTGGATAGTGAAGGGTGGCCCACTTTTGGATCAATGTTTTACTAAATGCTCCAGTAGTGGGCCTAGGAAGGCCAGTACTGGAGCACATGCTTTCTCTCAAAATAGACTGTTTTGTGATGTTTAATAAGAAGGTTATATCTTGTAAAGTCTTTTTATTTAATTAGATTTGCTTTATTTTTATCAGAACTAGTAGTGGGCCACATGGCCCGCTTCTGATACACTAATGGTTCACTACTGGTACACTAATGGAACATTCTGACCAATTACTTAAATAATAAATATTTTATAGTACTGATGAGGAAAAGACTGATATTCAAGAACTAGTTGGGCTCTGTAACGAGGCAGACAATAATAACTATCGCATTGCTGGACCATCGAAAAATATTCCATCACCATTTAAAAGGGCTCTTTTCTGGCTGCAGAGGGAAGATGATGACAAAAATTTATTCAACATAAAATATCAAAATTTAATATCCATAATGCCCCAAACACAACTTAAAATGAAAGATTGATAATTAGCATATACCTTTAATAAAAAAATTGGCTGTTAGAGAAAAAATGTAAATCTCATGTGACTAGAATCTATAAATAAAAGATTTCACCTATATCAAGCCATTTTTATTGCATTTTTTATAGTGTATAATGTTAATATATTGTTATTATTACTATATATAATGCTTTTATTCGTTTTTCTTTGGCACAATTGACAAATCTGGGTGGCCCACTTTTGGTATGTCCACTACTGGTACATCAAAAGTTTGCTATGCCCACTTCTGGTGCATAGGAGTGATCTAAGTTTTTAATTTTTAAAAAATTTTATTACAATTATTTTGATATTTCAGGTGATTATTATTTTAGATAAAAGTTTGAACAACCATAAAAAAATAGAGATTAGTGAAACTTCTCAAAAGTTTAGATGATAATTGAGGAAATACCCTTAAGTGGCCCACTACTGGAGCATTTACCTTATATTTGAGATGTATGCTTACTATAAAGTCGCTTTGTCTCCAATTGAGTACTACAAATGAGAGTCGGCATCACTGCTCGTTCTCAAACTCTTTTGTACAGAAAAAAAGTTTATCTCATTGTGTAGGTACAAACAGATCAGTCTTTTCTTTATCCTTTATTCAGACATCGTGAAGTTATGAGTGATATTTCTGAGGTATCTAAATATCAGTTAATGTTAAGAAACTATATGATAGATTTTGTATGGATATTTGGAGGATCTACACCAAAAAGATTTATTTGGTGTAGATCCTCCAAAATCTTTTTTTTTTTTTCACCAAAAAACAATTATTCAAACTTATTTTTGTTTTGTAAATATGGTAGGTAAATAGATTGTCCCATGTTTAATAAATAAAATTTTCAAAATTTATTCAATTTTTTGAGTTACAAACATCATAAAATAAATTACGTGAAAAATGTTGATAATTACTATGACTTGCAAAATACTCTTCTCTAACAAATATAACAGCATTTGATTTTCCACCCATTTTGTGTTATCTATTCTTTGTAAAACTTTGTTTTAATGTTATCATATGACTAAATATGAAATTTTATTGAGTAATATTGCATAAGTATTTTTCAAATTTATTTTTTTAAAAATTCCTCTGGTCGTTTGACGAAGTTGGTTCAACAACTTTTTTTAAGCACAAAAACCAGCACCATATTATACTTTGAGGCACTGCTCCTTCTCCGTTCACGTCTCAAATCTTGCAAGTGGTTTTGGCAGTCTTAACACCTCAATGAAATGCAAAAAGCAAATGGTGTCAAAAATGATCAGTTTTGTCCACATGGCATCCCATTTTTAATTATCTGCAAGGACATGAAAATCAATAAAATCAAAATATCACTATCTTATAAAACATGTAATTCTCTTTCAAATAATATTAACCCTTTTGTCAACGCAAATTAAATTTTTGGGGGCAACGTGCATGAATTATTAATTAACACAATATTTATCACATCAAACTTCTGGTGTTTTTTTAATAAAATTGAAACATATTTTATTTTTTCTCTTTTTTCCCCAGCCTGTTGCAATTATGTATAAATATATTTTTATCTTTCAGATCAAAAATACCTTTGAGAGTAAGCCAAAAAACCACATTGACTAAACCGAAAATTTTGTAAGTAGAAATTTGTGATATTGCTTTTTAGTTCTAATTATCTATTTGCAAAAGTGAAGTATTGCTGTATCTTTTATCCATTTAGGTATAATTTACTTTAGATATAAAATAAGGGCCAAAGTAAAGCTATATTTGCTAAAGAGAGAAGTACTATTTAAATATTATTTATAAAAATGATTTGACATTTTTGTCAACCGATCATTTTGTTCTAAGCAGTGTTGGTGGGTTTCAATAATAACATTTATAACTTCACCTTTTTTGGTATATAAAAATACTTTTTTATTAATCAATAGTAGATCAGTTGGATTCAGTATGAATTAGTAAGGGATTAACTTTTCCAGAATAAATACATAACCATCTTATTCTGCTTGACATAACAAATATAGATATTTGGAGACTGCACCAATGCTTAAAACTGGTCCAACTTGTTGTTTTGAGTTTTAATATTTAGTGTTCACAAGATAGGCGATGAACCGCCAAATACTGTTGTAGGCATTTTGATGTAACCCTATATTCTTTGTGCATAATTTATAATTTGGCCCTTCTCTCTTGTGTCATTATGAAATAAAGATGTCGCCAATAGGAAAAATGTGGTGCTGTTGTAGTTTACACAACGGAGAATGAAACGAAGAAGAAATTTCAGTGCAACACTGCTATGCAGCAAATGAGCTGCTCCAAAGGCTTACAGAGATGTTAATGCAGGGAGTAAAATTGGACATAATATGGGTGTACAATATTATACATTGATTGGTTTAAGATAGTACGAAGACATATTAGAAAGTAAAGATTCCCATTTTTTTTAAATTTTATTTTGAGAATTTTAAATATGCACTGAAGAAACTTTAGCATATGTACCTAATTTTCAACATAATCGCCTTGTTTGTTGATGAATTTATCATACTGGTAAATCAATGAATCTAGGCCTTAGTAGTGGAAAGATCCGTCTTGACAATGAAGCCATTTGTTGATGGCTTGTTTATCATCATCTGAGTGAAAATGTTGACTTCAAACATGCTTTTTAAGCTTGGGAAATATATGAAAGTCAGAAGGGGCCAAATCAGGACTATAAGGAGGATGTAGCAGAATTTCCCAATCCCCATGTATCCAAGAGATTTCGTTTGGCATTAGCTGTATGGCCTTCTGTTGTCATGCAGTAGTAGAACTCCATATAATATTTCAATAAATGATTAAGAGTCAGTCATCTTTTTTGCTTTATTTCTCAATCAAGAGCATCAACATGACTGAAGTTGAAGCTCATCCCTCTTGAAAACGCTGATCCCTTCATTCTGAAAATTAAGACACCATTCCTTACATGTTTACAGTTATAACAAGAGTACTGTGTACTGCAGAAATTTCAGATGGCAGTATCCTTTCAGGACGCAAAAAACAAATTACTGATCGCACTTCTTGCTTGGACTATTCACTCAGTTTGTTTGCCATTTTAAATGGATGCCAAATGCGTACTCATTGACTGTTCTAGACAGAATAAATAATACAGGAACTTTAACTTCTATAAAACACTATCACCATCTATTCGCTATGATACAAGCAATACATTTCGTAGAAAAAAAATAGGGAACCTTACTTTCTGATATGCCTCGTACATATAGCTTTGTAAGATAGTGTTTATGTGGGACAAAGAAGATGCCTCCTCTAGAGAAAAATTATGATGTCTGGTGCCCCTGGAAACAATATGGTCCTCAAAATGAATGATAACATTAAATAAACTTTTAAAGACTGCAATAAAGATGAGATCTTGGATGGGGTTTTTTTTGGGGGGGGGGGGAAGGGGCAAGGGGTTTACCATTCACAAAATTTCTAGTAGCATATGTTTCAAATAACCTTTGAAGCAGACAATTTGCTGATAAGATATTTTTCCTCCTTACAAAACTTCATAACTGCTGAGTCTTTCTATTCTATTGAATCTTCTTTTCTTACTGTAATTTGCTAGTCTTTCGGACATTTCATTTCTACTTAACATAATATGTGATGAATTCCTCCTCTAAGCAGAAAGTGACTGTAATGTTTTGTCTCTAGTTGGTTAACTCCAATTTGCAAAGATACTTCTTTTTCATTTCAAAGTACATTTAATGATAAACCTCAAAAATGAAAGTCCTACTTCTTTTAATTGTAACATTCCCGGTAGAAAGATGTAGCTTCGTATATTTTTGTCATCAACCAGTGGTGAATCCAGAATTCAGGTGGGGGGGTGGCTGAGGTCATAAAAATTGTGTATCGTCATACTGAATGTCAAACCTCATGGCTTATGTAAACCAAAACATTTTAACTTTACAGACTTTACTCACTTACAATAAGAATCATAAAGAACACTAAAATACTTTCGATAATTTAATAAAAAGTACAATGAAATAACTAGACAAATGTTTTCAACTACAAAATTGGTACAAACGGAATGGCTAGAAAATTTTCGAGCCTGTCAAGCCAGAAAGCAATGTTGTCATGTTTTTGTTATTTCTTTAATAAAAAGGAAATTAAGAACAAACAGTTGTAGTGATTTTAAATAAAATCTAGAACTCTGGTAGGACGGCTGCAGCCCGATAGTCCCCCTGGATTCGCCACTGTCATCAACATAATATAATTTTAGGATATGTGCATAATATTAAGAAATGATAATTGTGAGACTATATTTTAATAACAGTTACAATTAATAAAATTTTACAAAAATTATTAAAATTTTGAATTGATTAATAATTAATTAAAACTCTTTATATTATACAGAATGGCGCATATGCAGCAAATTCTAATAAATACAAATACAAACAATAGAAAATTAAAAAAGAAAAACTTGGGAAAAATATATATAAGAAACGGAAGAAGTAATCAATAATGATAACAATACACCTTTGACTATATTTTAATGGTAGATAATGTGAGGAAGAACAACCTAAATTATGGATCTTTGTAAAATAAGACTTGAAGTAGGATTTGACTGAAATCTTGAGTTCATTTCATCTATAACTAACTTGCATATAGTAATTAATATTATTGTGAGTCTCGTAATGCATAATTTGTTATCTTTTGAAGCCTAAAATCAAAATGTATTTGATTAGATTTCCAAGAAATTGTTGCATTCTCTTTTTAAGACTGTTTTTTTTTAAATACACAAACATTCTTTATTCTTTTATGAAACAATGAAATATATCTGATGAAGTAATTTTTTCTGAAGAAACCATGTAAAATTTTAATGCCTTGTTTATTATTTGTAGTCCCAGCACTGAACCTGAATTGAAAAGGACTTCTGCTATAGACAGAAACAGAAGGCCCACAACAGAAGTTAAAAGGGTTAACAAATCAAATCTGTCTTCTCAAGGTATGTATTTTATGATATTAGAGTAATTACATTGCTCTCATTATGAAATGGCTTGAAATTATTTCAGGAGCCTAATTCAACAGCAGGGTTGTCGATTTTTTTGATTTTTTCAAAAAAATCGATTTATTTGATTTAAATCAGATTTTTTTTATTTAAATCAAGATTTTTTTGATTTTAATGATTTTTTTAAAACTACATACATATATTTAACATTTGTATATTAGACAATGAGCCCTACAGTCATAGAATTATATATATATATATATAACAACATACCAGTCATTAAGCTGTACTTTCTTTTTAAAAAAACAAATTAAAAAATTTAATTTAAAAATGTAACAACTATTTAAAAAATATTTGTGAACTAAAATATAAAAATAATATACTTTTGAAATATAAGACAATTTTATTAAGGAAAAAACGAAAAATATAATAAAAAATTGTCATTTTTGACTATAGATATATTATTGTATGTTAGAATATTGGAGAATTTTACACTCAGCTGTTCATTTGTTTCATTACAAACACAAGTTTTGAAGCTTTCTCTAATTCTAATCTGTTTCACCCAAAACATTAAAATTTTATCTAGAAAATTTTTTATTTAAAATTGAGGCTTCGAGGTGCATTGAGTCACCATCAGGACTACCTGTGTGCCAGATTTCATGACTGTATGATAGATTCATCTGGACATTGCACACACGCTCACAAACATTGCCTTTTATAAGTATAGATCATAGTTTAAATTGTACTATGTAGATGTTTGTATTTCTTTTGGAACATTTATATTCATTACTTAATTATCTTACATTTGAACATTATTGCAATATAAAAACTTTGTTATCCCCAACACTATTTAGTTTTCTCCAGTATTAAAATGAAACTCTCTGCATTTTACTATGTTCTTTCTTTGTGAACATGATCCTTTCCCAATATTTATTTTATTTTATAAAAAAAGGAGCATCTCATACTTTGCATTTTATTGTGTTGCTCATTAGAGATTTATTTAACCCTTTGCGGTGAAGTGTACCAATTAATGGCACACCTAATTTCACTCGCTTCTCAACCGTTAAATTCAACTATAAATGGAAAATAATAGGTTTAGGATAGGGCTAATAGCACTCCTTTTAGAATGTATATAGCAGTCTTATGAAATTTTATTTCGGAATATATATATAGGAATTATTAGAGAGCAAGTTTGGGAAAATCCTTTGACTCGAAGATAAGAAATTTTTCAATTCTGGACGTTTAACAATTTTAGCAAAGTAACTCGAAAGTTTTACTCCAATATTCTTGAAGTTTTGATTTATAATTTTCTGTAAGATTCAACAATAATTTTTGAGTGTATCAAGGTGGCTGTATCTAAGGGGGTGACCCGAAAGGGGGATGACCCCCTCCCTCGGAATGAAGTAAGTTTTTTAAAAAACTTTTTTTGTAGATTCTATGTCTAGACAATAAACTAAAGCCATTCAAGATGTTTTCTCATCATATTTTCAAAAAATTATTGCGTTGTGCCGCAAAGGGTTAGAATCTAATTTGCTTGTGTTCTCAAAAATAAAGATATGGAAAGTACTCTAGTTACATCAATTCAATAAAATATTTTTCTGTGTTCTATATTCTCTTTTTTTAAATATACATTTAAAAATACTTTAAAATCACTATTTAAAGATACATGAACAATTTTATTTCATTAAAGCAGATTAACTTGATATTTAAAATAAAGTGATTTAAATCAGTGATTTTAATCAACTGATTTAAATCACCGCAACCCTGTTCAACAGTTCTGTTAATATCTTTAAATCTAGTTCTGAAAGAGAGAAATAAAAAAGCTGCCAAGGAAATTCCTCAAAAACTGAAACCTGCCCAAGGCAAACAGAAAGAAAATCCATTATGTTCATTTGATAAGAGAATTCCGAAAGTGAATATGCTGGATGATGACCTTTTCAAGACCAGTACTGAGGAAAAACAAATTAAAAATTCAAATCACCCATCTCAGCGTATGTATATTGCAAATTTTTTGGATATTTATTAGGAAAAGGTTGATATTAATTAAAAAAACAAATTTGAATTTTTTTTTATAAATGTCATTAAATTCATTGCAATAGTATGCATCTTTAGACTATTGACAGTTTATGCTCTAGTTGACTAATATATATATATTCATGAATGTCCAGCAATAATTTAATTTGTTTATTTTCTTTTTTTTTTAATATTAATGTGTTTTTTTGTTCTACATGTTTATTCTATTACTTTTATATTCTATTATTTTACTTTTTTAAATTTGAAATTACTGCATATTATATTTTTTGTTTCTTTGCATGCTTAGTTTAGTGCCTCCGGTAGGTGGTGCTACTTGTTTGTTTACTGTTTACTTTCTATGTGAGATTCTACTCGCATTACCTGCACTGACTGGACGCATCCTTTTTGCTCTGCTGTCAGAACCTGCACAAACGGGCCGCACATATATTTTTTTAATTAAACGCATTTTCTCCACCTTGGAGACACATTGTTCAATTCATACATTCCAATGAGTTGAAACCACAACTTACAATTAGTAGGTATTTCTAAGAAATTGTGTATGTTTTGTACATAAGTTGTGTGAATATAGAACCTTTTGATATTCAAACACTGTTTCATCATTCTCAAAATGACACAATACCAAAGACTTCAGTTAGCACATTTCTCCAATTAGTAGTTCTAGAGTATCAATTGGAATTCTTGATCTACCAGCAGAATCAACGCACCGCAACATTAATCATGTGTAAAAAACTATGAGTAGTTGAATAACCGAACAGTGTGTCTATATAAAGATTTCTTGAAATTAAAAAAAACTTCCATTTAAAATGTGAAGTTTAATTATATCGAATGCTGATTGGAAGTGCTTAAATTATGCCCAAATATATTAATTATTATTATAAAAAGTAGGATCATATTTCAAACTATTTATCTTAGCTAATGCTACACCATATAATGTTTCCTCTACTATCAATTTAAGTTGTCACTTACAGGGATGAGATTCTTCCGCTTTTTCGCGAATTTCCGCTTTTTTGTTATTTTGAAGAAATTCCGCTTTTTTGTCTATTTTCTCTCAAAATTCCGTTTTTTTTTTTTTTTGTACCGCAAAAATTTGCTTTTTCTTCCAAAAATTCCTCTTTCACACAAAGAAAAGAAACCTTACTATCTTCCGTTTTCGAAAGAAAATTCTGGGAAAATATGCTCGACCAAAAATTTATAAAAATAAAAGAAATAAAACAGAAATCAGTATGTGATACATTATTATAATTTATAAAGAGCTAATACACTTTACACAATTGCATGAATCAAAAGAAATTATTTGTCCTTATTTTTATTTATTTTGTGAGCTAACTTTTATCAAAAGGCTATTAAATATAATTCTTCTCAGACTTCTGTTGGGTGTATGTTGAATCGCAGTGATGTACAGGTGGTAAATGTTTTAATGTCTAATTTTGTATTTTCTGATGCACTTGATGATGTGTTAAACTTGTTTGTTAACTTTTAATGTGAATGATTTAATAATAATTTAATATTCTTTTTCTTATTTATACATACTGAATTATAAATAATTAAGTTATTAATTATTATAGTGTAATATTTTCATCATATTGCATGTTCTGATGTTTTACTTCTTAAAACACCTTTCGCGTATAAATTATGGTACAAATGTTTTGCTCGCGTATAATTTCAGTCTTTTTGCTTTTTTGCCAATCTCATCCCTGCACTTACTTATAGTTGACTTTTTTTTTTGTTCTAGTTAGAAGATGTGAATTTTAACACTTCAGTAACAGAAAGAAAGAATTGTTGTTTTTCACACTTTGTTTAATTACAAACAATAAAATGTATTATAAAATGAATGTAAGCATTGAAATGTTATCAATTTAAACAAATATCGTGGTTGAAAATGTTATATTTTATCATAATAGATGAGATTATTGGGTTTTTAACATATATTTAAATAGAGGGGAAAAATCACCAATATAATATTTATTCTTAAATATTTACTCATTCTACTTCATGCTGGCAATGAACAGAGCCCTTTTCCATAGACCATGACTCATATGAAATCATCTGCCTGTATTTATCATGTATTGCTTATACCAGGGATAGAGAACCTGCTGCTTTGCCAGTTATTTAAAATTTGCATTGAAATGATATACTTGTCTGTAATTACTAATATAATGGACCAGATCTGTCTCTCACTGATCCGGTAACGCTCTAACGCCACCAACAATAAAATTTGCGCCACAGCACTGTGAGACGTTAAACAGCATTATTTCATTGTTAAAGCACCTAAATTTCCGTAATTTTAAATTTAAAAAAGTAATTGTCATTCAAATTTGATAGCTCTAGAATAGTGAAATAAAATTTTCTATCAATTGATATAAAATTTCTCGCTATGATCAATAATTCCCAAGAAATTTTAAATTATATTAATCATATATCTCAAATTAATTTCCTTTTATTTAATAGAAAGTAGTAAATTGCATCAGTGGTATATCATGCGTGTGATATAGTTTGGACGCCACAATGCATCTGATTATTTATTTCAATTGTGACGATATAATTTGATAATATTTTGGGGGCAACATTAAAATTTACACAAAGACGTCTGAAGTACATGAAAAATTGTTAAACAATGAAAAATACTTACTTAGAATGTTGTTTGCCAAGAGGTTTTTTATATAAAGAAATATGTAAAAAAAATATTTCCTGTCATAAAAATGTTTTTTTATTTGTTTTCAATCAATGTTAAACATTTGTCTCGAATATATATCTCTATTTAAACACGTCAAATTTGACGGGAAATCTCTTGAATGAAGAGGCAATTTGCACCCTTCTTATCATGATGGGTGATTTTCTAGTATGTTAATAATTACAGAACAATAACTTTTAAGATTCTGCTCGTGTGGCCTTGTTGAAATTTAATGAGGCCTTTCTGTGCAAAAAGGTTCCCCACCTCTGGCTTATACGAATGATAAAGTTTTTCTGAATGTTCTCTTATAATATTTTATTCCCTTGCCTAATTAGCTTTACAAATGTTTAATAGTAGCAGTCCTTGTAGCTTTTACACAAAAATGTTCAACAGTAGCAGTTTCATTGACGATTCATTATTTTATATTAAAATACAATTGCAACTGAAAGAAAAATTTATGAATAGTATGAATAATCTTTTACTACTTCTTTGTATACAAGACATTCAGAGAGGCAGTATTGTAATTGTCAAATTCTTCCTTGATATTTGGATAATTCTCCATGTCTTAGACTTTCATGAAATTTGCTATGTGGCTTTTACACAAAAATCATAGATATCAAATTTGAAACAAACTACATTAATAGGAAGAGATAATTTCCAACACTCGTTCTTCTTTGCAAGCAGTATGGAAGCAAAAAAAAAAACCTAGCCATATTTACAAAGATTATTTCAGCTTGTTTGTTTATGTAGAAATGATTGATAAAGTTGAGAGAATACCTCCAATTTATATTAAGTAGCAGTATAATAAGTGCCTATGGTTGGTTTGTCAATTTTGAGACTATGTTTTCAGCTGCTTTGTCTCTAATTAAGGAAATAATAAGTGAGATAATATTAATTATGAAAAAAGATCTATAATATTAAATATGCACATTAATTTTTTCATGAAACTTAGCAATTAATAGATACAATATCTTACTTTGCACAGTAGTAAACTGTTGAGAAATTTATGGGAATTAAATTCATATCCTTTCGCTACATACTATCATATATATATATATAAATATAGGGTGTTTAAAAAAAATGTGGCCAAGCTTTAAGGATAGGTTAGGCATACGATAAGCATCCAAAATCACAAAGGAAAATGAATGTGCAAACGCCATCTGGAGGCAATAGATGGCATTTAAAGTAATAATTTAAAATAAAAATTAGTGCATTTTTTTGAATATTCTTGAAAAGCTGGGTGAATTTTCCTTGCACTTTGACCATATAAAGAATAAGTTTTAACTCGCAATTTACCTTGAAGATTCTATCACAAGGGCATTTAGGGGACCGGCCAGAAATTGACGAAGTCGAAAAGGGATTTTGGTTCATCCTGTTTCTCAGAAAGCTGATAATGGTTCGAAAATTTCATCGATTCTTTTGTGTGATGTGAACGGTATTTGCATGCATTTTCATGAAAATAGCACCATTTAGATGAAATTTTTTTAATGTAAAAAAATTTATAATATCAGGTAAACCAAAATATTTTTTTAAACTGCCAATAGCTAATTTTCTTCATATTTTTTAAAGAATGAAATAAAAATTTAATTAAGCATTGCAACTTGGAGGCAAATAATAAAATTGTTTAAAATATCTGTAATACTTTCATTTAGTGAGAATGATAACATTAAAGATAAAATAGTTTCTTTTTTTTTTCTCTACATGGCAAACATAGTTTCTAATTAATTGACAGGAGACCTTCACTAAAACCTTCCTTATGCTTCATAGCATTTGTGAAGAAAATCTATTCACAGCAGTTTGTATTTCTATAGCGTTAAATAAAACTGAAATATTATTTTCTTTTAAGCAGGACATTCACCAGTGTTCCAATCCACTTTTTTTCGGAACACAGGATGCCAGACACTTTTTCAGTGTGAAATCCCGGTGATAATTTGCATAGACCGAGAAAGAATTTGGAATTCCAATGGTGTTGGATTTCCATTCAACCCATTTGCTCATAAAATTTAATATGATCCTCCGAGGCGGGTGATAAATTACCCGTATGTAGGGGAGCACTAGGAGGGGGATGGGCTTGAGAGTCGGTGGAGAGGGGACGATGCTCTTGCCAAAAAGCGAAAATCCCCTATTTTGGGTGGAGTAGGGTTAGTGCATTTTAGAGCCTTTGTGAATGACCCACCTATATGGATTGGCTTGAATGGGTGGAAAACAAACCGGTTGTTGGTCCAAATGGAGTAGAATATCCTTATAATGAATGACCAGCTCTATATATATTGACATATAATCATCTGTTGTTTTAAAAGAAATGTTCCAATTTTTTAAAAAATATATACTTGACATATTTAGTCCCAAATAATTTACAAAAAATGTTTTATGATTTTGAGACTTTAAAATGAACATTGTTAATTAGCAACAATATCACGATTTATTTTTATTTATTTAGTTTGAACAGAAAAATTTAAGTGAAGTTTGTACTTTTTACACTTATTTCAGTAGAACAACTGTTTTTTTAAACAGCTAATATGCGATTTTTTTTTCCAATAAATAAAATGTAACTTGAAAAATAAGATATAAAACTAGACTATTGTACAGAGCGTTTTACTCCAAAGGAAAAAATAGTTATCTCTGTAGTTTTTGAAATATTTTCTTGCAAAATGGCCATATGTATTATTTAACCTTTTGAATTTTTTTGTTACATTTTTTAAAAAAACCAAGCATTTTATTTCCATTGCATTCCAGTTTAAATTTTATTATACCTGTAGCTGCTAGCAAACACTTTAAATTATTATTTGAAAATCAGGATTTATCATAATTTTTTTTTTCTCAATATGTTTTGAAATTACAAAACCTCATTACTATATTGTTTATTATTATTTTTCTTTCTACAGCGAATATCGAATTTGTGGCAGATGAACGTATGAAAAAGCTCATTTTGAGCAATAGGGAGTTGACTCCTAGCATTCTGAAATCATGTTCGAACATAAAGACATCATCTGTGGTAAGTAATATCTTTTGTGCTGGTTTGGTTATATATGATGATTTTCTACAAGTAAACCTAACTTGTTAATTCTATAAATGTTTGGTAATTAATGATACATAAATAATTTTGAGATCAAATGACCTTTGACCTTCAGTTTGCTTTTATCAAGTCCTATTAACCTGTTAGTGCCCAACATCCTATTTGTAGGATAGTTATATTTTATTTCCATGACTAAACTGATAGCATTCTTTTTTGCTTTGATTTGTCTAGCAAGCCAATATGCATTTCCAAACTCATAAACTGGTTTCAACTGGCGTATAACACTCATTAGCTAGAGTTTGGAGAGGGGGGTGCCAGCTCAGGTGTCGTCCTTGTCATCTGACCATGGTTCAAAATTACGAGGTCCGTCCCAAAATATCGCTCGTTTTGCTTCTAAACGGGACGTTAATATAACTAAACCATTAGCTAGATTTTAAAGTCAAAGTGTCATCATTTTGAAGCATTTCTTTTTTATTTATTTATTTTCGAGGTGATGCAAAGAATTGGAAGTAATCTTTTTATATGTGTCCTATAAAAAAAAAATTTTAAATGAACAATTTTCTACCAAAAAAAAAAAAAAGGAATAGGCATGAAATTTTACATCCCAGTTAATTTTTTTTTTTTTTTTTTTCCATATTAAAAGAATTTTGTTAAAATTGATGTTTTAACCCTTTGCGGTCGATGCTGCCACAGTGGTGGCATTTGCAAGTCGTCATAGAAGTCGGGATGGTTTTTTATTTGTTTTGTTTTAGACCCACACTGACCAGCCAACTAAAATGGGTGGGCTGGTCAGTGTAAGTCTTAAAAAAAAAAAAAAAGACTTTTAGGACGACTGTGGCAGCATCAACCTCAAAGAGTTAAATTACCTTGAGCCTAGTGGGTTAGTTGTTGTCAAGTAACAGTAAATTTTTTCATTGTTTCCAATTTGCTAAACTTACTTCATAACAGAAAGTTAATTTTCATTAATGGTTTTAAACGCAATATGGAATATGTTTAGTATGTAATAACAGAAAATGAGCAATATTATGTGTTAAGCTTCTTGTGATAAAGTTTTCAATGCGAGAAATAAAGATTAAATCACAAAAAATGCCATTTTGATTCTCTGGCAATTTAATCTAGTATACAGCAATACCCTAAAGTTACACAATGGGAGGGTCTGACGCAAAGCACCTAAGTCGCTGTCTATATGTAATTGTATGCAAATTAGTTAATTTTTTATTTAATTTTAGACAAGTTTATGTAATAAAGATTGTAGTTTTCATACATATTGATGCAAAATAGTACATATTGAAATAAAATTGTTACACAAAGCCGAGTTATTTCTATCTAAGTGGCTTCATAAAATCTTCTAACTCAACTGACAACTCGGCTTTTTTTTTTTTTTTTTTTTCATGTAATATTTCTTCATGACTAGATAACATATATATTTTTTCATTCCTTGCCTCAAAGCTAGACCTTGTTCTTTTTTTAGTGTCTATTATCTCCAAAATTTGTAACTGTTTCTTGAGACCTTCTGTGAAGCTTGCAATATCATTTGTTTTTCTGGTTGATCTGGGTATGAAGTGTCAATTTCTATACTAGCGATTAGCTTATGCATCTCTATAAGCTCAATCAATGTAACAGGCTCATTGACATCATTACTATCAACTTGCAAATCTAATTAATTACCTTGCAACTTCCAAATCTAATTAAATACCTTGCAAGATTGACAACTTCCTGTGTTACATGAATAACTCAATCAATTTCTGTCATTACTTCTGGCACATTTTTATAAAAGAATCGACAATTTTTTTAAAAAAAATTCTCATTTGTATTATGTTCTTAAATGAGAAATATTCCAAGCAAGAGGGGAAAATAAGGAGCTTTGGAACTTCGAGCTCGCATAAATCAAGATATTACTGAATTTCTAAAAAGAAAGCAGAATGAACTAATTTGACTGCTTTATGTTGATTCAAAATATGTTTTTTCACTAATAATTAGGTACACTTTTTCAAATCCTATAAAGAAAGCAAAATAAACTATCTTGATAATTCCATGCTGATTGTATACATGTTTTGCAAATATAAATATACTTAAAATACAAACTTTTATTTAGATGCTCTTATACAGCTGGGAACCAACCTCATTGACCATTTGTATGGTACATTATGTATACATTGACCATAAGTGTTAGTTGCTTGCTGTGATAAAATGGAAACACTGTGTCCAATCTGTGTGTTATAGTTATAAAGCAACAATTAACCTTAGAAAGATGAATTATTTGAATTTGTTTCTCTAATATTTTGTGAAAACAGCTATATCTCAAAATGAGAAATTTAGTGTTGGTTCCTAATTGCACAACTGTGTCCAATTATTTCTAAATTTCGACATGGCTCTTTTCAAGTTCTCAGTGGCATAGGGAAGAGGTTAAGTGGTGCCCGGGCCCAGGAGCAGAATTGTATCCAGTGTCCTGCAACATGACCTCAAACAGTTGGAAATATTCTGCAGGCAGTTTGTCCAAATTTGGTGGACCACAGTAAAATGCAAAATGGATATAAAAATACTAATTAACCAGTAGAATCTTTATTACTCATTAATGACAAAACACTATATTAAAATTGATTATTTATAACCAAGGCATACGTTCAGAATTTGCGATTCTGTCAATGACTTTTGAAGTCGGATACTGCTACTTTAATCGGGAGGTACTGTTCACAAAAGGTTTATGCAAATTTGGCCCATACATTGCAACAATGGCCGCTTTTAACAACTTTCTGACAGATTTATGGCCAGGTGGTGCACCATTGGAATAAACAAACATTCTTTTGTTGGTTGTTCCAACTGCTGCGTCATCCCCATCAATTGTGGTGGGTCTTTTTTGAACATTTTTATCGATTGTGGATCCCCACGATTCACAAATTGCTTCCGACACGGGAATAGAAATATTAAATGCTATAAATTTCATTAATCTGGGGATCTCTGATTCAAGCTCATTAATGGCCTTTTTTAACAGAGCCTTAATCAGAAAAAATGAACCACTTTTTCTGCACTCTTCAATATTTTTATAAATCCAGTCAATAACTATAATATACTCAAAGAACATAGCTTTTTTTTCTTCTTCTGTGTGTAGTATAAATGGAAAAACAGATATAAACATCATAAAATTTGAAAGAACTTCCAATTCTACTTTCTGGTCAGAATTGACATTTTTGGGCGAAATCAGATATTCGAAATTAAACAGAACATTTATTCGTTTTATGATAATATCTATGTCATCCTCTCTTTCAAAATAAACCCTATATTGTTCTAATAAAGAATCAATGTAATTTACTATTTTTTGTAGATTTAGGCAAAAGGGGGTGATTTCCAAATTATCACATTGTAGAACTCCATTTTTTGGAGTTCACAGGAAGGGTAGGAAGGGAAATTCCCTGAAATGTACTTAGTTCAGAAAACATTTCTGATGAAAGCTTTGTATTTTTAAAAAAGCATGATGGCAAAGCCGCTAAGCATTTTTGAAATCCATCCATACTTTCAGAATTAGCCATCTGTGTTAATCCATACTTCATGATGTGAAGATGAAGATAAATTTTCAGATTTTCTATATGTCTCTCATATTCAAAAGGCAATAAATTGGACTGCTGGACACATTCTGATACTGATGCATAAAGAGCGCCTCGCTTTGATTATTCTGCAGAAAATATCGTGGTGGTGTCTTTTTTAAGGATAAAATGTTCTGCAACGACAGTGTTTGTTCTGCAACATACGTTGCACTTTTAAGCACTTTCTGCTTCCGGGCGCCCGGGTCATAGTATGTTTTTTCGTCATCGTCGTCCTTTCCCCTCATCTTCCCCCCCAGTCATCATAAAGTAGTTTATGTAAACAGCGCCAGGGAGGTGGTATTTTTTCGCCTCCTTATCGTATTTATCTTGACAAAGTGACATAAATGCATTAATTTTTTTGTCACTATGGCCAGTGGTGTCGCTAGGGTAAGTGGTGCCATGGCTTTTTTCTTTATCTCTGTCATCGTCAGTGGTTTAGCAAGCTTAAATGACACCTGGAACGAGGTATTAATTTTATCCTCATCATATTTTGCTTTAAAAAATGCTACAAACAGTAATGTTTCAACTCCATGTCGGCCCCTAAAATTGGCGCCTGGGTATTGATACCCCACTTGCTCCCAGGTTGTTACGCCACTGCATATTCTATTTTGATTAGTCACTACTCTTTTTATTTTTGCCAACAAAATTAGGACACTGAATCAATATTTAATAAACCACTCAAAAATCACCCCACCCCCTTCCAAAATGGAAGCGTTCTCCCTTCAAATTTCTTCTATGACGTCGAATCATGCAACCAAATATTCTATATTGGAATTAAAAATATAATTTAAAAGAATCCAAAATATCCTTTGCCATTGTTTTTATTTTTCCTAATTTTGATTTTTTCCAGCATTAACTTTGAAACTATTATAGGAAGAGAACTATATTTAAACCACCTCAAAATGGTAAAAATGTATCTTTATAATACCTGATTTATTTCTGTGTTAATTTCAAGCTGGTTTCAGCATTTGTGTGTGTGTGTCTAAATCATAGCAAGAATGGCATGCATACAAATAAATTTATTTAATACTAGCTGAAAACCCGGTGTTACTCAGGATCCATATTTTTTCATATACCGGCCTCCTGATTTTTTTTCCCCTACAAATATTGTAACTAACTTTCTCCAACAAACATAAATCTTCTTTGAATCCTTTCTTTTTGAATTAAAACTTTCAAATATAGCCTTTTTATCATCTTATAACAGTATAGATTGAATGAAAATGCAAGAAAATTCGAAAAGGAACATTTATTTTCAACATTTTTTTAGCGGCAAAATTGACTTATTGCTGGCTTATATACCCGTTGTTGCTTGGGGCAGAAATATTTTCAAGTTTAAGTACTTGTAACTTGCATAAACGGTGAAATTTAAATGATACATTGCGTATAGTAACTAAACTAACATCATGGGATATTTGAGTGCATATTAAAAGCTACGAAATGAAAAAGGAAGTTAGTGCAGGCTGCAAAATAACAGCGGAAGCAAGAAGTCTACCTTGACCAAAAAAAGCAATATTTTCTTAACTTTAACAGTGGCAAAACACGTGAATAAAGGATCTGATGAATCAATATATTGTTTGGAATTTGATTTTATAACAATAAAAGCATTGTTACAATTTGAGTTTAAATTAAGTTTTGAAACGCTAATTACAGTTAGAGAAAAAATTGTACAACAATTAAATTGGTATCATTAAAAAGAAAATTTTTTTGCTCTTTAAGGTAAGAGCAAAAAAATTATTTTTACAAGGTCTTGTAAAAATAATTTTTTACAATAAGTATTTCAGAAGTTATTGGCGAAAAACATCTAAAAATAGTTTTTCGTTATTTAATTAAATAAATAAAAATCTAATTTGAATTTTAAAATTATTTTTAAGGCGTAGCTCCCTCTTGTGCTAATCCATCATTGTGCCGAATTTGGTCATCAATTCAAATTTCATGTTCATAAAGAACCAGAAAACGAACAAACACACACATACTTTTCTCTTTTATATATATAGATTTTGGCTGGATAGAATGGCATTGCAAGTGTGTATAAACACAAGGATTAAAATAATTATATTTTTGTGGAATATGAATGGAAATGTGCAAGAAAATAAGTAAAATAATTTGAAACATGCATATTTCTTTGTATCTAAGGGACAACACATTGTAAATATGACACACTTTCATTTGGCTTCATCCTGTATAGAAAAAAATAAAATATACATTTTGGAAAGGTACCTCCAAGTATTAACATATTTTGTCCGAAAATTGATAGAAATTAATATAAAAATTGATAATTTACATTTTTTATGTAAACACTACATATCTAATTTCCTTATCTAACTCGTGCTTTTGAGAGCAAAATACCTGATAAACAGATAGTCTACAGCTTTGATCCGAAATTTGGTATACCGTCCATTTCAAAAGACCATGCCTATCACTTTTGGACAATTTTACTATGCAGGGGGGTGATGTGCAATGAACAGAAAGAGTGCTTTTCTGGAGTTCTTTATTAGGTGTGTGTTTTTTCTATTCTTTCCCAATGTTGATATTCATTTTCTTTTTGAATTGCACTGTTTTATTACTCGAATTACTATCATCATTTCTTTCTTGTATACAAAGAGAAAGTATTGTAATCATCAAAAAATTTGAACTCAAGATTTTGATGAATCTCCACATTTTAGACCTCTCTGAGTCCGAAAAACACAATTTTGGAATTATGTCTATCTGTCTGTGAACACGATACCTCAAAAACGGTTAGAGCTAGAGGGATGAAATTGTGTATATGATCTTTGCATATAATTTGTAGGTTTCTATCAAATTTGGGTCAAAATCTATCCACAGGATGTCTGTCCGCGTTTATGTGAACACGATAACTCAAAAACTTAAATATCTACGTGGATAAAAATTTGGTACACAGTTTTATCATCATGAATGTCGGTCCGTATCAAATTTGGACCAAATCTGACAAGGGGTTGATTGTTGTCGGTCTGTATAATCGCATATTTGTGAATACGATAACTCCTAAACGCTATGACTTAGTTAAATAAAAATTAATATGAGGTCTGCTAACATTAATTGTAGATCTGTGCCTACTTTTCATTTCAATCAGTTGAAAAAAAAGGCATTCAAATTACATATTCAGTTTCTTTGCCAAAAAAGTGTGATGGATTCTTGCATTTTTTTCCCACCTGTGGCGCCTGTTACTGGTGCTTGGTGTATTTTTTTTCCCACCCGTGTTAGGGGAGATACGAGAAAGTTTTTGGGAGACCACTTCCGCTGGTTTTGATTTTAACAGGGTTCCCACGGTCCTTGAAACATTTTTCATGAAATTAGGTCCTTGAAAGTCATTGAAAAAAGGATGAGGTCCTTGAATTTTTAAGCAACTGCCGATAATCTCCGCCTCCCATTTTCTCCTCAACGTGAAATATGAAGGTCACCGAAAATACTCTGAGAATGCACTTGTGTTTCTCCTCTCCGCTTATCATCCTCTGCAGAGTAAAATAGTTCTCTGAGCACCCTGCCACCCCCCCTCAAAAACCGCAATGAAAAAATCATGGTCGTTTTTTATAACTTATTTTTATTATTATTTTTTATATTATTTTAATTTGTAGTTTGATTCCTGCAAAATCAGAACAACTGAAATATCAAGTGTATTGACACGTTTTACAATTTTTCAAGTGAAAAATTCGGTTATGTACAATTTCTACAATATGTAATTTTATGGTCCTTGAATTTTCCGTAAAAGGTCCTTGAATTTTTTTTTCTCAATAAGAGTGGGAACCCTGTTTTAATCTTGTATAATTTTTCTATATGTTGTTTAATAAAAAGTAAGCATCTCCTCCATCTTTCATGTCCCAATGATTTAGGTGAAACAAAAGCTAACTGGTTCATGTGCAAAAGCGGGGAGGGTTTCTGTATCTGAAAACAGACTGTACAGGGTTCTCACAGTCCTTGAAAATTCTTGAAAACTCCTTGAATTTTATTTGCTTTACTCAGGGCCCTGGAAAAGTACTTGATTTTTTGTTGTCCTTGAAAAATAAGCAAATTGTCCACCCAATATTTTTTTTGGACAGAAGAGAAAACCAGTTTGTGACTTGGTTTTGCATTGAGAATTCCACCACCAGAAAAAGGATGTTTGTATTTGAATGCTGTCACTCGTCAATCTTTTCTCCGTTTGTGTATTCAAAGACAGTTTAATATGAGAATACAGTAACAGCTACAGAGAGTAATTCTCTGTCGAATAAAATAGTCTTGCTATTATCCTAATGTATTTTGAAAGCAACTGATATATTTGAACAGAATTTTGTTTTAAATACCAGTAACCTATTTTCTCTGCAATGAACTCTGTTTTCAAAATGTATGTTATTTACTTTTATTGAGCCAGGGAAGTCAGTGTTCATGTGAAACTTAAATAGCTAGATGGATGAAATTTGGTACACAGTTTTATCATTAAAATTGTAGATGCGTATAAAAATTTTTATTTCAAAAATAAAAGTGCAAATTATTAATTTGATTTAAATTTATAATTTGCATTTTTATGTCTAATTTTACGGTCCTTAAATTTTCTTAAAAAGGTCCTTGAAGTGTTTTCCTCAATGAGAGTGGCAACCCTGCTCAGGGTGGTGACAGAACCTGGAAATCAGGGGAAATTCGTAAAAATATCTAAAAATCAGGGAAAATTAATAGTTACTTGAGTTATTATCTACAAATTAGTATCTTATGTTTAGCATTATTTGTAATAATAAATGGAATTTTATTATTACATATTTATTTTATATTCATTTATAAAAGCATAAGTTTTTGATTGAGCAATTAATTTCTTATGATTTGTTAAAGAATAAAGATTTGAAGTAATATTTTGGCAGTTTTTTCTTGTTTAAACCTGTGCTAAAATTTATATTATTAGGTACATATAATTATACTATTTTTATATTTATGCTGCAACATGTAATTCTGTTTTCCTCTTTTTTGTCATTTTTAATAGTAGTATTTTAACCAGATGTTACTCTAATTGAATGTGTTGACTGCCTTTTGAGTTCTTGAAAATATATTTCCTAATGAAATGCTAATAGCATAATCATATATATTTATTTGAAATGCATTGCTCTCTTGGCTTGTGTCAATATAGTTAGTAAATACAGCACTGATAATCAGATTTGCTTTTGTCAACACAAACATTTTGTTTAATGCAACACAATATTTATTGTAAAAACTGAATAATGATGTAAAAACTGTAATTTTTCATTAATTGATTACATACTATCTATTGACTTTAATCATTTAATTGCTGAAGTAAGAGCAACAATCATTTGCATGTTTATTAGTTAATTAGCCTGCACCTTTATTAATTATAATTCCTGTGAAGATAGTAATTCTCAATTTCTGCAATACCTCTAAGAATATAATCAAAATTATATTGGGGGAAATGAAATTATATTTTACCACTCTACTAATTTACAACTGTTTTGTTGAGGAATTGAAGTTTTGCACTTGCACTCTATAATTTTAAATCAGCATCCAGTTTATAGAAAATTAAACTTATTACTGATTAAAAAGTCTAAATTCTTATACTATGTGCTTACCTAAAATCTATCTGAAGTATTTATAAATGCTATACATTATTTTTCTAATTAGAAAAGATTCTTTGTAAAAAATTATTTTTGAAATTGCACATAAACTCATGTAACGCTTATATTGGGTGGCAACAGAACCGGTATATTCAGGGAAAAGTCGGGGAATTTTATCAATCTTTAAAAATCAGGGAAATTCATAAAAATATCTAAAAATCAGGGAAAATTAATAGTTATTTGTTACTTGAGTTATTATCTATAAATTAGTATCTTATGTCCAGCATTATTTGTAATACAGTAATACTCCATTACAACAATACTTTGGGGACCAAATAGTGATATTGTTATAGAGCGATGTATTGTTATATAAAGGGGAGATATAATTACGATATAAAAAAGTTAAATTTTGGTTGTTTTAATGTGGACACAATGCAACAATATACATTTTGCAAAAAAAAAAAAAAAAAATGCATCACCAGAGTTATTTTGTTAAAGCATACAAAAATTTGAAAATTCATCTATACAATAAAATACTTCACATACCTGAGAAACTTATTTGTCAAAAAAATCTAATAATTTTGTTTGATTATTCATTTTTTTAAACTGTTAAATCAATTAACAAGGTTTGCATACAGTCTAATGCACAAAAATTATTGTCATTTGTGTATGAAAGGCTTGAAAAAAAATGCCCGTAGGGACTGAACTGATTGAAGAGCTTCCTGGGATGTCAATAAAGATTGTGATGGATCTGCAACATCATCATATGATTTCGGACAGAAATCACAAACGAAATGGGTTATCTCCTTCAGTAACTGCTGCAAAGACCATAACATCATCATCTGCTGTTATATTTTCCTCCACATTAATTCCAGACATTTTGCCACTTTTTTTTCTTCAAGCACAGTCCACATTAATTCCAGACATTTTGCCACTTTTTTTTCTTCAAGCACAGTTAAAGACTTTTGAAGTCTCAAAACGCATTCTTCAACATCGGAAGCATTGCCATTTTTGGAATTTTTGTCATTGTCAGTTTCCTTATCCTCCATGAAATATTGTTACAGAGGCAAAAAATGGTGTTGAGATTTAAAAAAAAAAACATTGTTGTACATAATATCCTTATATTGAGGGGGAGATTAACATTATGTTCTATGCAAATTCACTGGGACCACAAAATTTTATTGTTGTAGAGGGATTTATTGTTGCATCGGATATCGTTGTAAGTTGAGAGTTTACTGTAATGAATGGAATTTTTTTAAAAAAACTTATATTCATTTATAAAAGCATAAGTTTTTGATTAGAGCAATTAATTTCTTATGATTTGTTAAAAAAATAAAGATTTGAAGCAATATTTTGGCAGTTTCTTTTGTTTAAATCTTTACTAAAATATATATTATTAGGTATGTATAATTATACTATTTTTATATTTATGCTGCAACAACTGTTATTCTGGTACTCGTAAAAAGAACACTAATTAGTTATTGAACTGTTTTAAAGTTTTGAGCAAAGATCATAATAACCTTTACTGTTAATATAATTTAACTTGTGTTGCAAAGAGTAGTTTTAATGTTTCTTAGAATTCTTGTGCAGTTTTAGAAGCAAAGTATTTTTTTTTTTAAATTTCCGGTATTTTTTACATATAAGAAATGTAATATACTGTTTTAATAAATTTTTTTAGGATGTTCATTCCATTTTTTAAAAATTAAATTTCATAAAAATATTTTTCATATTAAATAACTGGTAAAAGTTTTGTTAATAATGTATATTGTGCACATACAGGAATTCTGAGTAGGAAGAAAGCCAGGAAACTAATATAATTAGTAGCCACAAATCAGGGAAATGTTGTAACTTTAGTCAGTGAAATTTTTTTTCACAGTTTCTGTAGCCACCCTGCTGCTGTGTATCTAATATTTTTGTTTAAAAACCATGTGGCAAAGTCATTCATCTGGCTTGTACTTTGACTTATTGTATTCACTTGCACATGGGCAGACATCCAAACATACTTCCAAAAATGTGTTTTTTAGACTCTGGGAGGTCTAGAATGTGAAGATTCATCAAAATCTCAAATTCAAATGCTTTGAAGATAATACTTTTTATTTGATTAAAGAAAGTGCAAAAGGATTCTGATAATTTTATACGAGAGTATTTTTGAAATGATCCATTTCATGAATTTTATATAAATTTTCCTTTTATAGATGGAAAGGCCATCATTGTACAAAAAACTCAACAAAGTTCCCGTTGATCCCTATAAACAAGCGCTTGCAGACATAGCAAATTGTGATCTTGCATCAGAAGGTAAATATATAGTTCAAAATTTGTTTAATATTATAATGATTATTTGTATTAATTTTTATAAAGTTTTTGTATTAAATGGTATGTTGTATTACTTTGAAGGACGACGGTTTTCTGAAATGCAAAAGAGTAGATTATATTTATCTCCTGCACAGGTATGTATTTTTAGCTATTTTCTGCATGATGAAATTACCCTTAGAAAATTCTATAAAAGATTATTTAAACCTCTCATATCTATATCCAAGAACTTGAAAGAATGTTTTTAAAACATCTTGTTGTATAAAATTAATTATAATATTTCAACCTGTTTTTAAAATGCTTAAATACTACTGCCACAGTTGAAATAATATAGAATAAAAAGATTTCCAATCTAAGAAATACTGTAACAACATTAAGTATGTAACTTTAAAAACATCTACAGAAAACAAAATTTATATTAATGAGGAATGATGTTCATGCATATTTTTGAAGACTGAATTTTAGACTAGCAGGATGTGTGTATTTCATTTCCACAAATTATTTTAAAACTGTTTCAGCAGTGTTCTTCAAAAAAAAATGTTACACACTTTGAATAAATATTACATTAAAAATAGGTACAGTATGTGTTTAAGTTTCATTACTAATATTATTATGTATTAATATGAATGTAGAATATTATCTTTTAGTGGAAATGTCATGATTCAAATGAATTAATATTTTTCATAATTATAATGACTCAATTAATCACCATCATTGCAGCTGCTAGGCAACTCATAATATTCTCTTGGATGTGGAAAAATATGTGAATTTATCAGGTGTTAACATTATAGTATGATTATAGATAAATTCAGGGTGGCAACAGAACCCGGAGATCAGGGAAAGGTCAGGGAATTTTATCGATCTGGAAAAAGTCAGGGAAATTCTTAAAGATATCTAAAAAATCTGAGAAAATTAGTTATTTGTTACTCGAGTTATCTATAAATTAATATCTTATGTCTAGCATTGTTTGTAATAATAAATGGAATTTTTAAAAAAAACTTATATTCATTTATAAAAGCATAAGTTTTTGATTAAAGCAATTAATTTCTTATGATTTGCTAAAATATATATTATTAGGTACATATAATTATTCTGTTTTTATATTTATGCTGCAAAAATGATATTCTGGTACCCCATGCAAAGAGAACTAATTAGTTATTAAACTGTTTTAAAGTTTTGAGCAAAGATCATAATAACCTTTACTGTTGACATAATTTAACTTGTGTTGCAAAGAATAGTTTTAATGTTTCTTAAAATTCTTATGCAGTTTTAGAAGCAAAATATTTTGTTAAAATTTCCAGTATTTTTTACATTTAAGAAATGTAATATACTGTTTTAATAGATTTTTTTAGGATTTTCATTCCATTTTTTAAAAATTAAATTTCATAAAAATATTTTTCATATTAAATAACTGGTAAAAGTATTTTTTATATTGTATATTGTGCACATACAGGGATTCTGAGTAGAGAGAAAGCCAGGAAAATAATAATATAATTAGTAGCTGTAAATCAGGGAAATGTTGTTATTATTTCACAGTTTCTGTTGCCACCCTGCTGCTGTATAAGCAAAGTATTTTGTTAAAATTTCCAGTATTTTTTACATATAAGAAATGTAATATTCTGTTTTAATAGATTTTTTTAGGATTTTCTTTCCATTTTTTAAAAATTAAATTTGATTAAAAAAATTAATTTTTTTCATATTTAATAACTGGTGTTTTTAAGTGTTAATGGTTTGGTGTTAATAACAGATGTTGTTAGTGTGTATGTACACTTACAATGATTCTGAATAGGGAGAAAGCCAGGAAATTAATATAATTAATAGCCATAACTCAGGGAAATGTTGCTAGTTTAATCAGGGAAATTTTTTTCACAGTTTCTTTAGCCACCCTGTAATTGAACTTTTATTCTTTGAAACTGAAGTTTACATGAAATAACTATATAAACTCATTGCCTCGCACCTGTACAATAATGGCTAACTATTTGAACACTTCCAATAACCGACGAAATTTAAAATTTGTATTGATTTTGAGCTATAGAACTTTGATGTATGCTATTGATTGTTTGTGTAGTATTTATTCAATGTATCTATGCATTTTCTTGGGACTCTATATTTTGCTTTGTTTTCCATTTGTATCATAAATTCTTATCATAGTATACCAGTAAACTCATTTGTAAGGTTATAAACCAATAATTTGTTGATAAGTAATTAATAAATTTTTATATTGTTTCTTGATAATTAATTTGAAAAAAAAAAAGGCTTTTCTTATATTCAATTTATTTATACACTTGATTTATGTTGAATGTTTTTTTTTTTTAATATTTTGCAATCTGCTGTAGAATCGTAACTCATTGTACAAGCCTTCAAGATGTGTTGGTGATCCTTACCAAGAAGCTCTGAAAAGTATTGCAAAATTGAGAATGCAGCAGAAGATTAAAAGTTGCAAGAAAAAGGTTACTTTCAATCTCTCTGGTGATGGTATGTTATGCAATTTGTTTTTTGAAATTTCAAATAATGTTTTGAGAATTTGTTAATATCTGCTTTTATTTTAAAGACCTTTTTATTCACTTTGTAAACTGCTGAACCTGTGTTATTAAGTGATGCTATGGATTTTTTCTTTATGAAGATAATCAATTTTAATTGAATGAAGGGTTGGAAGCTATTTGGCAATATTTTTATGTACCTGGTCAGAATTGGCTGCCAAGAAGTATACAAATTCTGAGTAGTGTTTTAATGCATCAACTTGCTGAAAAATACCAGTTTTTGTAAGAAAATACAAAATATGGTACTTCTTAATTTTGATGACCCCAATTGGGCGTCGTTGTCAAAAGGGCACGAAGATTATTGTCAGATTTAAATTATTCACATGTAGTTTGTTGCTGCCATATTTAGTGGTTTATCACACGGGAGGTGGAAATTAAGAAATACCCAAAACATTTTGGAATTCAGTTTTGAGAATAAAAGGTGAATGGCAGAAATTTTGTTTATTTAAAACTGGGTGTGAATCTTGAGCATTTTGAATTACTAGTAATATTGTTTTTTCTCTTAAATATTGAGGCTAAGCTTTTTGTGTTTATTTAAATTTGCATTTATTTATTGAATTTGTTTTTATCTCTATTATATTTTTTTAATCTTTTATTTGCGGGCACTGAAAATGCTGTAATTTTTTAATATTTTTCTCTGCATTCAAGTTGGTATAGTTTTGACACTGAACAGTTGAACTTTCATCCCCCTGTGAAATTACATACGTCCTTTAATCATCCTCTAGATAGTCGGACTCTCTTATATCCTTTTGTATTCCATTGAAATAATCTAAAGGAATGACAAATCT
The DNA here is from genome assembly GCA_013235015.1 of Araneus ventricosus. Lineage (NCBI taxonomy): Eukaryota > Metazoa > Arthropoda > Arachnida > Araneae > Araneidae > Araneus > Araneus ventricosus. The sequence goes on from BGPR01003196.1 coordinate 58,478, forward strand.
AATTTCCATGTCATAATCCTTATTTTAAAAAGACATTTTGAGATAAAAGTTATCACTAGATTAAGAAAATTATTTCAAATTATCTTATGAAGAATGTGAGGTTTTATTGTGCTATCTGTTGTTCTATTACTGGATTGTTTTTTCTAGAAAAGCATCTTCTTAATAATTCATTGTAGAAATGTATTAAAAGTGACTTTCTCAGTAGAACTTGTAGTTCTATAACTTGTTTTGTGTCGGATATTTGAAATAACTGCATACTTTTCCAGTTTAAAAAATTTGGAACTTTGCATTAGATGTTATGCCGTTGTGCTATAAATTATCATAAATTTATTGCATTTAAAGAATATTATTGATATAATATATACAGATTCAATGCATTATCTTTTGGTGTGCAATTTTGTGAAGTAAAGAAACTTTTTTTCCATGCATTTGTTACACAGATCAATCTTCTGATTCTGAAGCCAAAGATGCAAATCATGGAGAAAAACCAGTTGCTACAATTCAGGTGATTTTATGAATTCTTTAAAATGTCATACACATGTAATATTAATAGTTTGTTTCTTGCTGTAGAGAATAAATGACACCTGTATAGATAATTTCTTTGATCAGCATTTTTGCCTTTCTGCGACATTTTTGAAAAGTAAATGTGAATATTTAGCAAAAAGATTTTAAAAAATAACAATTAGTATTATAATGTGGTGTGACAAAAATGCCATTTATGTTTACTTTAATTATGTTATCATTACTGAAAGACTTGAATTTAAAAATTTCAGCTAACTACACAAAATCTAAAAATATTTTAGATAAAATAATCTAAGAAAATATTTTGATTGTTTATTTGGCATAACCAACCTGGTATTCTGATTATTTATTAAGTTTAAAATTGTAAGCACTGATTCTTAATTGAAATAAATCCAGATCATTACTTTTTAATTCAAAAGTTTGTCTCCATAAATCATTGATAGCCTTCATAAGATTATTGGTAACTCTACACTAAAGTAATCATCCTTCAGTTTATAAATAAATATTGTTAAGGAAAGCTTGGACGACTTTTAAAAATTAGCTACAACATATTTTAAATGCGTTTTGGAAATATGCAATTATTTTCACACACGTAAGTTGTATTAAATATTAAACTAAAATATCATTAATTAAATGTAATGGAACTTCTATTGTTTTTTCATTTTGCCGTAAATAAAATTTTAGAATGTCTACCATTTTACATATGGTTATATTACATTCTTTTTAAAGGGTATAACTTTTAACTCTCTGGCTGCGATTTCTGCAGGTAGAAAGCAGGTCTGTTTTCTGCTGCATCCTACAATAATTGCAAGCTATTGTGTGTACTTAGTACTGTTATAGCATTAAATCATATTATACTAATAAAGCCTAGCCTATAAATAACAATTTGCTTCGTTCAAACCATATTTGAACATGGTTTGCGAACATTGAATATAACTTGACATTTAAAAAGAAATCGGCAGTTAGAGTGTTAATATCTGAGATATTGCTTGCTTCAATTCTGTAACAGATTATCTTCAATTATTATTAAATAGATCAGAGTAAGTATTCTTGATAAAAATAGTTATATTATGGCTGGTTTTTCTTTTAATGTAGTTTCTCATTATAACATTAAAAAATATATCTTTTATTGTCGATTGAACTTTTTTTTTTTACATTTCAGCCTAAATTGAGTAAAATAAATGAAAAAAGCTCAGGGAGCAACACTCTTCCTTCACCCGAATTTGAAGGAAATATGTTATTGACTCCAGGTAACAATCCTTCAAAAAAAGTTACATTTGACACGCCAAAAACAGATGAAGTTTTGGGAGATAGACAAATCAGTAAAAAAACTGACTTGTATCTACTTGAAAAAAAAACCGACTTGAATCAACTTGAAAAAAAAACTGACTTGAATGAACTAGGGGAAAAAAACGACTTCCATCAACTTGAAAAGAAAACTGACTTTTTTATTAATAAAACGAGTGCTTTAGCTTCATCCTTAAAGACAGCTGCAAATAATGAAGAAATTGTTCATGACTTGTCTCCCATTTTACATACTCAAAAGACTGACAAATATATATCTATTTTTAATAATGAGATCAGGAACTCAATTCTCAGAACAACTGTGAATCCTTTTCTAAACTCAGTGAGAACATCTGAAGTTAGACAAAGCTTATTTTCAAATCAGTCTGAACGTTTTTTAGATAAAATGAATCCAAAAATTTTTACGCCTCAACCCGTTTCATTTTATCCACAAACTAAACTGTCTGAAAGTATCAGTCCGGAATTTCTCAGTAGGAGGACCACGGATATATTATCCTGTGCACCAATCAACACTCCTTTAGTTTTGAAAAGTTTGAGTAGGCACGAACTGAGTCCTGTTTGTAAAAAACTAGAATTCAAAGACAGTCCTAAAGAAAGTAAGAAAGAAGCAGGTGATTCGAGAGAAAACAGCCAAACATGTAAGTGCAATTTGTTTTATTCCTCAGTAAAGAAATTTTATACTTGGGTAACCCTTTCTAGGGCCGTGGCAAGTATACTTGCCACCAAATTTGTGGATTTTTAAGGTTGGTGTTAAGTTCTTGCCAAATTTTTCAATGAAGCAAATGCCTAGATGTTCCAATTTCTTATCTCAAATCATAATGAAATGTCTTGACTTGGTAGTTAATTATTAATTAATAAAATTAATTAACAAAAAAATATTGCCATCCAATAAGCTAAACTTTCTTTTCAAAAATTAATCTTACTCCCAAAGTTATTTTATTATACCACTAACAGTACACGCATGGCATTGCCTGTGGAATCGGGACTTTAACAAAATTAAAAAAAGTCCACATACAATTACATAAATGGAAGTTTTGAAAACAAAATCAAAACAGAAATATATATATTATTGAGTTTGCCCGCTTCTTTTTCCTCACGACAATGATATTTGAATTGTAGGAAAGCAGTGTCGAGTACCATTAATCCAATACGATGTTAAAAAACTACAATGTGAAATTCATTACACCGCAATCAAAGTATGCGAGGCAAAGAAATATATTAAGACACGCTTAAAAATAATAATTGGGTCATTGAGAAAATAAATCATCTCCAAGTAGAATGCTAAAGTAATGACGTCATCTGCCACGAGAAAGCTGACGTACAATCAGATTGTAGAAATGCAGGCTGGGAGTTAGCTGTAAGTAACCTTGGATCAAAAGCTCCGATTCGGTCTGCGACGATAAAAAAAGTCGTAGAAAATTGGGAGAAAAAAAGATATTTTGACTGTTGTTTTAAAACAGGGACAAATATTCCGGTTGTTACCTCAAGAAAATTGAAAATGATAGCATTATTAGAATGCCGGATGCGAGAAAATAAAAATTGAATGTTAAAAATGTAAAGGAAAAGTGACTATTGTTTCAAAATTTAGTAAATTGCGTTAGAAATTCAAAACTAACTTCATTAGAACTGAAATCGCGTGCTCTTTCCGATGTTGTATCTATTTTTGTCGTACAATTATTTGAAACCATTCTATTAAGAAATTAGTGCGAAAAATCAACCAAAACAACACAAAACATTAAATAAAAAATTTTCTAGATTAAATTTTAAAATTTCGGCTTCGAGGTGCATTCAGTCACCATTACGATTACCTGTATGCCAAATTTCATGGCTGTAAGTGCGATAGATTCGTCTGGACATCGCAGACAAACACACAAACATTGCCTTTTATAAGTATGGCACTTTAAAGGGTTAACAGTTTGAATGTTTACATTTGTATAATTTGTCCTTTAAAATTTAATTTTTTTAAATAAAGAGTGTTATGTAAATCAAATCATTAAAGCCCTATGAGAAACTGTTCCAAAATCCAGTTTTCAATCGGAATTTTACCGCTTCCTTTCAGTACACTGCACTCCTTAATATTGAGTCATGCAAAAAAAAAATCTTTTTTACATGAAAGCTTGGAAATTTAAAAAAAGGAGTTTAAACTTTATTGTCAATGGCTTAGTCATTCCATTTTGATTCAGAATTGTTGAAGTGTGATCATTTTTGTGACAAATTATATATAGTTTATTGTATTACGTATATTTATTTTATAGTTCAAATAGTAAATGTTCATAACTTTTTTCATGTTAATAATTTTCAGTTTGGTTGCATATAATTATTTAAATTTTTCCTGTTGAAATCATATAGAATAGTAATCATATTTTTTTCGTCATTTCATTGCTTTTAAATGTTCTTTTGAGGAATAAAGCTTTAAGCTAAAACAATTGCAAATTTTTGACTAACAAGCAAATGAGAAATTCATTGTGTTTATGGATTTTGGTGATGGTCCTAAACTGGTTGTTGCATGTGCTTTTTAAAATTCAGTCTCTTATTTATAATACTTTTACTGATACTTTAATACTTTCCATACAAATATGCAATACAATAAGTGAGATTTCACACTGAACTGACTTAAAGGTGTGAGATAATGTGAACATTTTATTCAAGCAAAACTAAAACTGCGTTAAACTCAGTTTAATTGTCCAGTTTTTTAATTGAAGCAAAAATTTATACAAATTGCTAAAACTACACATAAATTTTTTGGCTAAATCCTAAAGAAGAATACAGTATCTAATATAAAATACCTGTAATCTGTAAAAGCAATTAAAAGTTTTATTTGAGTTTATACTGAACTTAATATACAGAACTTAATTGATTGAGGCTGATTTTATAATCATTTAGAATACACGTGTCTTTAATTTCCACTGACAGTAAAATCTAAGATACATATCAAATTATTGAGTGTAACAAGTGGGATTAAAAATTTACAAAAGAAATGACCTTTTTTGACTTTCCAAAATTTCAGTTCAGAATGCTTATACTTTCTAGAATTTATTTTATCCTCTTCTTTCATGCCATTGTGGTTTGATCATAGGCTGCATATTACAGGCTCAACTTGGCTATATTTTGATTCATTTTCATGGTGATTTGGTGGTTCTGAATTCAAAATCCAGTAATTTGATATTTTTCATTTTGTGTCTTTGCTAACATAAACATTGATTAATTGATTACATCAGTGGTTCCCAACCTTTTTGGCTGTGCAGACCACCCGCTGTGTAAAAAAATATTTTGAGGCCCACTAACTAAATATACAAGTAAAAAAATGCAAGCACATATATTTATATATATATACAGGGTGTCCGCACTTATCGTGGTCAAATAGCTAATTTCTAAACCGTTTGAGATAAACATATAGTTCCAATTGGAAAAATGCTTTAAATGAAGGAAAGAAGTATAATATATGTTTTTGAGTGAATAAATATATTCCTGAAAAAGTTACAAAATCTAACTTTTTATGAAATCTCCCGGTCCTATCAGTCATATTTAGTAAAATATTTTTAACACTCTTAACATTTTAAATAAAAAAAAGGCCCACTCTTTTGCGACTAAAACTAACCGAGTTATGGTGCTTTGAATATCGCTGAATTAGATCACTTTACACCATTTCAATAGCCGTTTTGCAGACGATTCACCAGTCAATGAGCATCAGTTGCTCGACGAGGCCGCTGATTGGTAAAAATAATGAAATTCAAAGCTCCATAACTCGCTCAGTTTTAGTCGCTGAAGAGTGGGACTTTTTTTGGTTAAAATTTTAGAGTGTCAAGAATATTTTACTAAATATGACTGATAGGACCGGGGGAATCATATAAAAAGTTAGAATTTGTAATTCTTTCAGATATATGTTTCGTTACTCAAAAAACATAAAATATAATTCTTCCTTTTATTTAAAGCATTTTTTCAATTGGAACTATATGTCTACCTCTAACGGTTTAGAAATTAGCTATTGGACCAAGATAAGTGTAGACACCCTATATATTAGATGCCCTTATATGCTAGCAATTAGTAAAGCTTACTGTAAAAGGAATAAAAATATATTGTTTTATAAAGCAAGAAACAAGTGAAGACTCTTGAAGCTCCTCTGACTTCGACTCTTGACTAGCATTTCGCGACCCATTAATACGTTATCCAAGGCCCACGGGTTGGGAACCACTGGATTACATTATCTACTTTGAACAGTAAAGAATTTAAAATGAATGGATCTTACTTATGCTAATAAATAATGCTTAATATACATGAAAATGTAACATTAAAAATATTTTATTATATTATTATATGCATAAAATAAGTTATTAATGAATTTGAAATGTTCACAAAAGGGAAACAGTCTCCTTGTGAATATTTTTAAGAGGAATTGTATGTGTAATTGGTGAAGAAATGCTAATTTTGAGATAAATCTGTGACACCCTGATGATAAGTGGTATATAAATTATGCAATAAATGAATGTTTGAAAGCTGCTTAATACATTTCATCAAAAAAGTGCAAAATACATTTAAATCAATTGAATCATTGGGCTATAAATTAAATCAAGAAACATTTTTAAAAACAACCGTGTATTAATTTCTTTTTTAATATGCTTGTACATTTTAATATAGATTTTATTATTTTCATTTATCATCCCAGTTCTTGTACTAGATTGTTTCAATATCCCAAGACTAGCACTTTTGGACGATTTTACTCCGGAAAAGGGTGGCAGGCAACACATAAGATGAGCGGAGTTCTTTGTTAGGTCATGCTAAGTAAAATGTAAACATCTCCCCCCTCCATTCTTCACTTTCCCCTATTTTGGTGAAAATAACTCCGCCTGATTCTGTAACCCTCCGCCCTTTTGCGGAGGGTTTCAGAATCCGAGAACATACAATACAGGTTTTATTTTTTAAACTTTTGTTATTCAGCCAACTTTTTATAAAGTACATGGGAATTCCAATTTTGCATTTTTATTATGTCTAAACTTATATTTATTTATTACAGTTAATCTGCAAAATATTATGACACAACAGAAAATTCTAGACCAACTGGCACACCAAGAATGTAGTATTTTCATGCATGAAGCTCAATTTCCCTGCGAAATAAGAGAAAACTTGCAAAACCCAATTGCAAGGATTTTAAATAATGGAGATGAAATGGTAAGGGCACTTTTTTACCTTCTAGGCTATTCAATTTAAGGTTTTCTTTCAAATAAATCTTGATTAAAATAAATCAAGTTTTAAAGGTGACATTTAAACCCATTAAAGCTTTTCAAACTGTTTTCAGCTAAAGGTTTGTAATATACATACATGAAATTGCTTAATACATTAATTGAATTAGTACTTAAGCATCAATGACAGCTGGATGTATTTATTATATTTTTAAAATTTAAACCAAAGAACGATTTTGAAGCAAATATTCAGATTTTCTTATATGATCATAAAATAACTGAAAAAGCTATATTTAAATCTATTTGTTTCTGTATTAATTTCTTATTATAGTGTTAATTAGCATTTGCCATTCAATTTAACCCATTCTTCTGCCTCAAAGTTAAAAAAAAAAGTAATTTATTAAGTAATGTGAATATACCTAATTTAAAGCAGTAATCATGACTGCCCTCTCCTTTCATAAGTTCACACTGCATTTAAATTTAATGAAATAAAAATATTTTATAAAGCTAAAATTAATTTTATCTCAATAAAGTTACCTTTAAACGGTGTTGAACCACTTTTATAAAGCATTTCCGTTGTCTTTTGTCACCCTGATAGACTCTTAGTTTTTGTGGACCTTTATCAAACCAAGAGCCGATTCAGCCAAAAACAGTATAAATGTTGGTAATATATGTTCAATATCCTCATGTTAGAGTAATTTAAAAAGGGTAAAAAATAAGATTTTTTTTTTCTTTTTTCAGACATCATTCTCATCATAAGAGCATACTTCATATTGCATTTGTTTCTAGTAGTGCATAGCATAGCTTCAAACAAAGCTATTAATTAATCAATTTAGATATCAGTTTTATTCATAATGTTAGATTACTATAATTTCATTTCCTTGAATGGCTGGTATATAAATTTGGAGAAAAACTTAATAATATCTTTGGCAAAAAGATTTAAATAGTAATGAAACAATGAATAATAAATTCACTGTGGGTAGTCTACAATTTACAAAAACACATTTTGCAAGAAAAATTATATAAAGATCAGTAAACTTGTTGGAGTTCTTACAATTATTTGTGTACAAACAATTTTTGAGTTGAATGAGGTTTCAAGTATTGTAGAAAAGGAATAGAAACAGTTCATTTTTTTCATGCATTCTTTAAAGCACTTTTTTACTGTAGCATGTAACAAAATGAAAAAGAAAACATTTTCAGAAACCGTTTTAAATAAAAATTAAAATGATTATTTGCAAATATATTTTTATAAACATCAGCCATAAAGCTTCTTAATCCAAAATTTCCACCAAAAATCTGAATTTTACTCAAATTTAGTGAGAGGATATTAACTCAAATTTAGATTTCTTTTTGAAATTTTGATTTTTATAATCTGTTGTTATGTAACTGGATAAATGTATTATCCTTTCTGTATTTGGAACAAAAATTTCTTCATGATGAATATATTCCTGTTTTAATGAAATGAATTTTTTTTTATATTTGTATGCCAAATTCAAGTACTCAGATAAGGAATTTGTCAAATATTATCAGTGTTCTCATCTTAATTATTTTATTTTCAGCATTTTGTTCCTCTGTGGAGATTAAGCTAAAGCAAAGGCATAAAAAGAAGGAATCTTTATAATTGTATTGTACATTATGAATTTTAATTTGTGTTCAAATTGTTTTTATGTAGCGATATAAGTATAGTGTGTGCTTTCATTTAGATAATCAGGAAGAGCTTATTGTAATTATTTTTATATCTAATAAAGTAGAAATATTAGAGTAAAAACAGTCTTTTTAATTCAGGTATTTTTAAAGTTCATTCATATCATTATCAACACAACTATATTTTCTGCAGGTTATTCTGTTTAAAGTATTCTCCTGCCTATGTACTGTGAATAAAATCCATGAAATAGTGTTCAAAAAGTGATCCTATATACGAGGCATGTCCGAAAAGTACCGTTTCGTTCCACCGCAGCGCTAGTATCGCAGTTCCATGCATGTGCACACATGTCTCTGGTTCATTGTCTGTCCACGGACGCCATTACAGCAGGATTGTGTTGTGTTTACAGGTGTTAAGTGAGCGTTCAAAATGTTTAAGACGATTGCCGATCCCGCCGACTGTGAAGTTCGTTCTGTAATACAGTTTTTGAATGCAAAGAATGTTAAGCCAGCTGAAATTCATCGTCAACTTGTAGAGGTTTATTTTGAAAATGTAATGACTGATGGAATGGTTAGAAAGTGGGTTCGACAATTCAATGATGGACGCACCAATGTTCATGACGAAACACACAGTGGGCGATCTTCTGTTGTCAATGATGGTTTGGTTGCAAAAGTGAATGAGAAAATTCGTGAAAACGGTCAGTTCACAATAAGAATGCTTTGTGATGAGTTTCCACTAATTTCAAAAACTGTTTTGCACGAGATTGTCACAAATTGCTTAAATTATTGCAAATTGTGTTCCCGTTGGGTTCCGAAAATGCTTATGGATGTCCACAAAACGAAGGGACTCGGCAGTGCTTTGACATTTCTTACCCGATACAGTGAAGAGGACAATGAATTCCTAAACAAAATTGTGACCGGTGGTGAAACTTGGGTTTGTCATGTCACTCCAGAATCCAAACAATAGTCGATGAATTTCAGCTGGTTTGACATTCTTTGCATTCAAAAACCATATTACAGAGCGCACTTCACAGTCGGCGGGATCGGCAATCGTCTTAAACATTTTGAACGCTCACTAACACCTGTAAACACAACACAATCCTGCTGTAATGGCGTCAGTGGACAGACAATGAACCAGAGACATGTGTGCACATCCACAGAACTGCGACACTAGCGCCGCGGTGGCGGTAGAACGAAACGGTACTTACTTTCTGGACACGCCTCGTATCATCTGTTGTCAATGTTCCTTTTTCTCAATTAGTACAAAGCCTACAGCAGTGAATAAGGTATTAATGGATAGGATATTTTACTGGCTTCTGATACAACATACTCAGTTTATATTAACACATGTTTACAATTTAAGTTAAAAGACAAATTAAAACATTGCCAATTAAATTATGCCAACGACTTTATCAACCCAGCCATATGGTCCCTGAAAACTGCACAAAAAAAATCAACATGTTGTAGGTGATTAAAAAGCTTCCTACAGTTGTGGTTCCACAAAATCTGACAAGGGAACTCACAACCAATTATATCCTAAATTAATTCTGAAGAAAATCACTTATCATTGGTAATGATAGCTCATTTTTAATATAAAACTCAGTTAACTTAGTGTTTATTACGACTTATTTGTCTTTTCACACTTCAATCTAGTTCACTAAATGCACCACACTACAGGTGTACACATAAATGTAACCCTTCACGGCAGGCTTACACACAGAATGCTCTCGCAACGAACAATAACCTTTTCATTTAGTCCAAGTTGCACTCTCACAATACTAAGTTAGATGTTCTCAACTGCGTCAGTGATAGCAATGACCTTTTAAAGGTTACATTTAACTGTCGTATATATTGATCAGAAATTTAAATGCTCAATGAGGCAAGAATGGTTGTCTCGCATCTCCAGGAATACACTCACAGCTCAGTTAATTGACTCTCGAACTATAGTCATACCACAAATTAACTTCAACCCAGCCATGCTGTTGAAAGATTACCAGAACACTGTTTCCAATGGAAGTTCTCTTTGTAATGACTATCAATAAATCTCAGGGACATATGCTTCAAAGAGTTGGATTATGCTTTCTAAATGCTATATTTACTCATGGACAACTCCAGTCTTTTCAAGAGTCACTAAATTTAATAATATCTTTTAATCAACTACCGAAAATGAACAAAAAATTCAAGATAATTGCATTATGACATTAGATATTGTATAACAAAAAGGTGCTGTAAATATATTCACATGAATAAAAACTGTCTTGGCTATTTTGTTATACACTTCACCGAGTATCGAATTTCATCAACCTAACAAAAGACTATCTTTTTTTTAGGGGGGGAGAGGGTTTTAATAATCTTTAATTACAGAATTAAGTATTGTGATGCTTCTTACTGAACACTTGGAACAATGGTCTCTCAAAAATTTAAATCGTATTTTCAGTGTAGTAATTTTCCAACTGGCAGAAAATCTCTTAAAAATCCCTCTGCTTATGTAATACAGAAATTACTTCCCTAATTTAAAGGATCAATTAAATTTGCATCAATTATATATTTTTAATGGAAGTTTATCACATTTTCGATATCATGAAAGCACTGGTGCAACTGTAAAACAGTGCCAGAAAAAGCCTGGGTGACAAAAATCACTGTTTTAAGGAATTTTTCTTATTTATCATTAAAAAAAAAAAAGCAGTGCTGGAAACAGCATTCCAGCTCCACTATACCCCCGATTCATTCAGTATATCAACTTTGTCTACACAAAAGGAAAAACTGAGCATGAATTCTTAAATACAATCAAACCCCGGTATAACGAACTTTTCGATCCCAAACAAAGTCTAATACCACTAATGTATTTTCAACTGCTTGCAACGATCTTCAAAAGCAAGGTATTCAGATTTTGTAAACCAAAATTTTGACTTTTCGAGCTTAGTTTCGGCTCTTTAACGAAAAATGATTTATTTTCATATAGAGAAATTAAGTGTAAATACAATTAATTTCACTCCTTATAAGAATATTTCATTTATTATTGCCCATTACTAATCACAATCTGTTCAACACAGAAATGCATTTAAGAATTATAAGAAATCTTATGTAGCCAATATTTGATAAATCTGACATGGTGAACCCTCAGTTACAGCAAACTTCTGAATTGGTCAGTTGATGGGTTTTTTTTTATAACAGGGTAAGTTTTTCAATTGTGGCTTCATGAAAAAATACCAGAAATCTTAGAAGGAAAATTACGTGTAGGGAACGTATATGTAATCATTCATTACAGCATAGATTCAACTTTTGAATGCAATTTTTAATATGCTTTTTTTCACATAAAATATTGATTTAATTTATTTTGTCTTAGTTCACGAGTTTTCAACAACATTCTATAACACACATGAAAAACCATCAAAATTGATAACAAAACATTAAAAATATAACACTTTCTATGAATAGCATTAATTAACATATAAATTCTTATGGGACCATTCTTAAGTGTGGTAGTTATTCTTAGTTATGGTATGGCAATTTCTAAAAAAATCATTTGGATCGACTCAGCATAATCCAAAGTAAATTTTCCATAGTATGGATTATAATTTGCGTAGTCCGTAGTAGAAGCCGAAATTGTGTAGAAACTACGGAGAATCCGTAGTAGTTTCAGTCTTTGGCACTCTTTAAGTTTTAAAAAATAGATTTATCAGAAAATTCTAAGGATGAAGGAAATATCGGATTTCCAGTATAATACCTGAACACAATCACCCCTGTATTAATTATTTTAAAACTTGGTCCTGTTTTAGTGTCATGCTTAACAGCATAATTCTATCAAAAACCCCAATTCATGCCAGGTTATTTTAATACGTTAGAATTTTGAAAGACATGCGGTTTTATTCTACTTGACACCATCAAATCAGACTGCTTCATTTTATTTAAATCCATTTTAAAGTTTTTTCTAACATGGTCACAGACAACTTCTCTGACAGCATGTCGACCAGTTTAAGTTGGTAATTTTGAATTCCTATAGTTACACTTCCAGTCAAGATCACAATACTTCTCCACCCCAATTCACAAGAAATTCTTTCTCTTAAACCTAGGGTTGAATATAGATCTTAACCAATTTTCTGGCCCAAATACACTTTAACAATGCTAAACAATTAAATATTGCCAGTAATTTTATAGTCTGTGAAAATGCAACAAACACGAAACATGCTCATCTCTTCAACTATATTGTTATAAGGTTTCTTCATTTGAGGAATTAATGTACTTAAGTTGTTTTTTTTTAATCAATTTCTTGTATAAAGTAGTAAAAGAGCAAAAGCAATTGGAGAGTGTATTTAGACTTTGAGCTTTTGGAAGTTCACAAAACAAAATGATAGAAAAATAACACAAAGCCTTGTGTCCGGGATTAGGGAGAAACAGCATAGTTGACTTCTAAATAGTTAAGTTTCATATGCAATCAATAGCACTTTAACTAAATTTAAGAACAGTTATACTGGTAGTTTCAGAGTCCCCCCCCCCCCCCCCTTTAACTATCACTACTAGTTTTCTTGATACCTATATGAAACATTTCCTTGGGCTTCAATTTGTTTCAAAAAAAATCTATACTTCATGATTAAAAAAAAAATAAAAGACCCTTTAAGTACAGCATTGCAATACTTTTAAATATGTCCAGGGTATCTGCCAAAATACAGTGTTACAAAATCATGAATTTCCATGACTTTCCCTGATTACGGCCAATAATTTTCCATGACTTAGAAATGCTTTAGTTAAAGTATATACGAATTAAACGTCTTATGTAAATGCAAACAAAAGGTATGCGTTTGGAGATAATACAGGAATTTTGGGATAGAAAAAGTACTTATAAATGTTTACAAACTCGTATACATAGAAATAAATTATTGTATTTCTATATCTAATCTAAGCTTAATCATATAGCAATTTTGTAAATGAAACCAAAATTTTTCTAATTCAATTTGAATTCATTAACTTTAGCCAAATGATAAAGTAAAATTAGCAATAAATAATGCAACTGTGATGATTTTCCAAAAATATTTAATGTATCACAATAATGATTATTTACATTTCTGTATTAATCTCAAAAAAATATTATAAGTTCTCAATATAAAGTTCTTATATTTAAACTTAATTTGAATCGTCACAGTACGGATTTTCTCTTTTCCTCCAAAATTTGAATTTTTTCTTCAAATTCAGTTTCTTCCTTCTCTCTGTCCAATCGGATTTTCTTTTTCTGATTATATAACTGCTGCAATTAATTTTCTCTTTTCTTGTGTCTTTGATGCTTTTTTATCTAAATATTATTTCTTCCTCACTAAATCAGCTCTACACCAATGTTCGTACCACGAACAGCTAACAATATTCTTTTAGTAATAGAGACATTTTCAACTCCCCCAAGAGATTTAAATCCATCATATATGCTCGTCTTTGACTAATCAAACTTTGCTTTTTCAAGTTTTCAACTAGCATTGTTTTATTGAAAGAGAAGCCCCTTTCAACTGAAGCATTTCCATGGGAGAATATAAAGCATAATTTTACAACCTGCCACAGATCTTCCCATTATTTTTCCTTTGACAATAATCCATAGTAAAAGTTATCGAGCTCTAGAGTGCACTCCTCAGACAAAAAATTTTCAAACTCATCCTGATGTCTTTCTTTTGACAACAGAGCAAAAGGATATAAATTGGTCTTTTCCTCTTTCTGGCACTGTCTCGGTGATTTGGTTTGCATTATGTAGTACTTCAAGAACTATGTTAAACCGAGTTAACCCAATATTTGAATTATTCCACATAACAGAAGGATGCATAACAAGCTGGATAAACCTCTAACAGTCCAGAAAAAAAAGAGCTTTGTATTGTCAGCTATTTTTAACTCTTTCAAGTATTTTTTAGCTCCCAAGCCAATGTCTATGTTCTTAGCTTCCAAGAGACTATCTTCAGAGTTGAGGTCAAGTTTCAACAATGCTGAGCCCTCAACAACTTTTTCAGGCTTGACAAATTTTTTTATGATCCCTCCTAACAGCTGAGACAATTCTGCATACAAGTAGGGCACACACACTTTTTCACTTTGAAAATTTGTCAAAAAAGTTTCACATTGTAGTGACAATGACCAAAGAAAGCAAGATTGCATTTTATGAAAGGATCTTTCATAGACGTTTTCAAAGAGGCCTTAAGTTTACTATCAGTATGTTTTAATTGCGATAGATACTTCGTGACTGGCTCGACTATTTCAATGGCTCTTGCTATGCAATCATTGTTTTCTAGCCATCGAACAACACAAAATTTTTTCGGAAAAATAGAACAATCTGTAATTCTAGTAAAATCTGTTCTTCTAGTTGGAGAATCCTTAAATAAATAATATAAATTTCTTAAACTTATTATTAGGAGATTAAAGCCTTACGAATCCATGACAGCCTATAATTTTTCATGACTTTTACTCAATTTTTTCTGAAAATCATGACTTTTCATGACAAAATTAAACCATTATCCAAATTCATGACTTTCCAGGTGCGCGGAAACCATGTATGTCCTAATTTTAGTATAAAAATCTCATCATTAGGAAACAAGATTATGAAAGGGTAAGTTTGAAGTGAAAAATGGTGGTTGCATAAATTGGAAGATTTATAGGCATGTAAATTATTTAACAATTCTTAATGAGAGATCTTAACTTATTACAGTTTACTGTATGAAGCACATCTTTTAGTAAGATTTATATCAAACCCACTTCAATTGTCCATTAGGCTCGTTTGTTATTGATTTTGATATGACAGCTATATTAGGTTTTACTATGCCAGACCTCGGTACATAAAAACATTCAAAATAAAAGATCAGTTAAACCAAAGAAAATTTACAGGCATTCGATATCCATAATAAACCCAAGAAATTACAACCTATTGTGGCTCTTCCATGTAAATTAGTACATTCAATAAAAATTTTATTTATTCATAACTTTTTAAAGTTTTCTCTTAGGCACAAGATTAAAATTAGGCAATGATCAACTGTGCAATGACAGTAGCATAGCACCCGGGAGGCATAAATGTCATGGTCCCCAGTTCAGGGGGCCATCATGGAATTAAAATATTACTGAATTTATACCATTTTCAAACCAAAATTTGAGGGAGGAATGAAAATACCCTCCCCCCGTCATCATTTACGCTTGCCAAGCCACTGATGACAATGGGTTAAAAAAAAAAAAAAATCTTCAAATCGCCACACACTCTCGCTACGTCACTGACCATGGTGACAAAATGTTAATGTGTAAATAAAAATTATGCTCATTGCTTAAAAGTCAAATACAGGGAGAGGTAAAAAACACCATATATCAGAAACGAGACTGTTTACTCAAACTGTCACTTTTGATGGGATGGGGGCAGAAAAAAACACACGACCAGGTGCCACTTGCCCTTGCTATGCGAATGTGTAATGATAGCTTTTGCTTGCCCATTAATTTAATGCAAAAAATATTTTTAATTATTTAAAATTACCAAATTGAGCAATATTCAAAGCTAAATTAATCCATTTTACTTACAAGAAATACATCAATTTCAGCATTAACCTCTCAGCATTTCCTCTAGCTTGCACTCTCAAGTAACTGGAAGATAAGGTCTGTAGTTTCATTTGATCACCCATGTAGTTACTATTCTTGCTTCCCCATTCAATTTACCAATGCACTTGAGAGCAGGGTTTGCAGATTAGTTCAATGGAAAAGTGAAATCCCCATCATCTAGCATTTCAGCAAACCATAAAAATCTGCTGCAACAGGATCTATAAATCTTGTGACAAAGGAAGTCAAATGATTTTTAAGTGGCAAGTGTATTAATAAGTTGATTTTTAAGTTGACTATAATACGACTGACGTTTTAAAGTTTATCACTGCATTCAGAAACATTACAAAAAAAAAAGGCTAAATACTTTTTTTAATGGTTTATTTTAAAGACTTTTTAGCTTATTTACAATACAATCATTTTTTTGCTACAGGCTTGGCTGCATGCTTGACAGCTTCCTTCACTTGTTTCCTTAGCTTCTTGTTGTGCTTCCTGGAGAACTTCAAGTTTTTAAGGAATTTAGGATCCACCTGCAAGATAGACAATTTTATATGGATGTTTTGATAAAGGACAATTAGCATACAAAGGAGTGGTGGAGGAATATAATTGATTACCTCTACTAATATGTAAAAAAATATACTATTTGAATCAGAAAATTTATAAAATACGACACTTGGGTCATTCCATGTCAAGTGGTCCAGAGCTAGTTGCTTCACCATTTTATAATCAAATGATTTTTTGTATGTTGATTCCTACATAATTAGAGAGACCTAAAAGACTAATCTTAATTTATCTTTTTCTGAATTTCTATGGCAGCCATTTTTGTTTTTCAAAACATGTTGATTTTTGCGTTTCTCAGGGTTTGTGTTAACTTATATTACTCGGAACTGGAGAACCCGAGGTTGATGAAACAAAAACCAGTTTATTCAGGAAGATACAGCCTTTATTTTCTCCAGTACACATTTAAGGAAAATTGTATCCAAATAGCAAAAATCAACTTAGAGGTTTGACCTTAAAAATGACAAATTTTCAATTTTTGAAAGTATATAATTCCCAAAAGGAATCTACTCATTTTTGTGGGGATGTGTGGTTACCTTAATGTACTATATTTACAAAAAATTTCAACCCTGGAGGTATGCTTCTTTTAAGAGTTTAAATAACCCCTACAAATGCAAAAATCGACATGTTCTGTAAAACAAAAATGGCTGCTATTGGAATTCAGAAAATTAAAATTAATCTTTTTGGACTCTCTAATCATGTAGAAATCAACATACAAAAAATTATTTGATTATAAAATGGTCAAGCGACCTATTATTTTTTTTCTGGATCACTTGCCATGGAATGACCCACTTTCATTTTGTAACAAATTTAAAATCAGTTTATAATTTTCAACAAGTTACATCTGCAGCAAAGAATTACTCTTACAAGATTACAAGACTCATTCAGTTATTTCTAAATGAATAATTTTTTAACACTCGAAATGTTACCTTAAATGCAATCTATTAAAAATCCTTGTTTTCAAACTACATATATATATATATTCTATTATAAGAAGAGTGAAGGAAAAATACACATTTTCAAGCTACAAAAATTATATAAAATTAATAAATTTTTCACATATATATGTAAAAGTAGAATTTCATGTTAAAAAAAAATTATATTTGGCCCAACCAAAGTGTACGGCACCCAAACTTTTAATTTTTTTGGCGAAAAATAGCTAAATATGGTAACCCAATGGCGGACGTTTGAAGTTTCCCATGATTTGGCACCAGCTTGGTGAGGGACGTACCATACACTTTGGTTTTACCAAGTTAAAATATCAAAATTTATTAAATTGAATGCAATTTCAACCCATTTAATAAATTTAAAGCAAGGCTTAACAGATAAAATGACAAACTTTTTTTGATAATTGTATATTTACCATGGTAAAAGTAAAGTTTACAGTGCAAAGCCGTTACCTCTCTACTTAGGATCGCCAACTTTTTGATCCCATGAGCAAGATGGCTTGACGAGGCAAGAACATCTGTTTTAGGTGAGCATTTTATTGTTGCCTTGTGCAAGCAAAGCCTGCGGCATTGGAAGTGTGTTCCAGGCAAATTTTTTAAACTTAAAAAAACTTAGGTTCCTAGCATTCAATGAAAAAGCTAAGATTTTTTTTAAAAAATGAGAATTTCCGGGCAATTTTTTTTAACTCAAACCAGCGGGAGTGGTCTCCCATAACTTTCTCGTGTATACTTCTCGAAAAAGGTGCTGTTTCCCCTCCCCCTGCATGGATAAAAAAATTCGAACCTATTGTAACCCAGGATCCAATGACTATCAGAAAATATTTAGGTAAAAAATCAAATTTAAAGAGGTGCGTACCAATTTCTACTCTTTCTTGGCTCAAGGACAATCTTTCCGCGTGCACAGATTGCTAACAAGTACGCATGCGCAAGGAGAATCGGATGAAAACAAAAGCGCCAAGCAAGAGTCAATAAATATCATGCACAGAAGATTGTGTTATGTACACATGCGCGTGGAGACGGCGGATTCATTGGAGATGCGATTATACAGACCAACAGACAGTCAGTCAACCCTTTGACGGATTTGGCCCAAAATTTTATACGGACCTACATTCATGACCATAAAACTGTGTATAAAATTTTATCCATCTGGATTTTCAAGTTTATAAGTTGTAGTGTTCGCATGACCTCGAACATACAGAAGACTTCCCGTTGACGGATTTTGTCCAAAATTTGATAGAAACCTACAAATTATGTTTAAAGACCATATACCAAATTTCATCCCTGTAGCTCTAATAGTTTTCAAGTTATTGTGTTCACAGACAGACACACAGACATAATTCCAAAATTGTGTTTTTCAGACTCAGGGAGGTCTAAAACGTGGAGATCCGTCAAAATCTAGAGTTTGAATTTTTTGACGATTACAATACTTTCTCTTTGTATACGAGAAAGTAAAAAACATCAGTGGCTTCGCATTCAGCAAAGCCGGAAACTAGTAGCCACGATTGTTCACGAATCAAAGTTGGGGTTGTTTTTTTTTAAATTCCAAAATGAATTCTTACCTCAAAACATTCCTTCGTCAAAGTGAACATGAGCAAAGAACTTCGCTTTTTCATTGATACGTGAAACACACAGAAAAATGTTAATCTATTAAATTTTATTTATTGTCAGTTTATTTGAAGCCATTTTTCATTATGTCGTCAAACGAAACAAATGCATTATCCTATCTGTCAAAAATCATAATGTAGAATTCCAAATGAAGTTTTATTCAAATTCGAATTGACCAATGAAAGCGTACTTAGGACACACCTGACCAATAAAATAGCAGTGCTGAAGCGCAAAATAAATATAGAACGATTCCTGCGCAAACAAAACAAATGTTCCGACATGCCAACCCGTCTTCTGCTTGGCAGCAAGGAATTGGCGAGCTAAAGCAGAGAGAAAGGGCTTCGCACCGTAAACTTCACCATATACTTTAAAGGCATTTTTCAAATCAATCAAGCAGTACGTTTCTAGAGAAAAATAAAAGCACAAGATAAGTACTTACACCCCTCATGGACTCCTTGCGAAACCTAGATGGCTTCTTGATTCCATTTCTATGGTCCTTACTATCTAATTAAAAAAAAATCAGAAATTATACCAGAAACATCACGAT
This sequence comes from Araneus ventricosus, assembly GCA_013235015.1. Classification (NCBI taxonomy): domain Eukaryota; kingdom Metazoa; phylum Arthropoda; class Arachnida; order Araneae; family Araneidae; genus Araneus; species Araneus ventricosus. The sequence continues at coordinate 78,316 of BGPR01003196.1, forward strand.
TATTTTATTTACACTATTCACAACTTCCTTAATCATTTATATCCTTAACTATTGTTCAGGCTGGAATATTACAATACCCACCTAAAGCTTCTGAACATAATTATATCAAAAGATTGAAGGCAAATCATTCTTTAACACATAAAACTAATAGAAATCTTATTAATCCGTGTTTATCTTTTAATTCATTTAATCAAACAGGAATAAATATAACTCATCCGTAAAGAGATCTAAAAATAATTTTTACAATCAGCCTCAATTTAGTATCAACATTCAACTTATTTATCACATAAAAATAAGCTGCAACTTACAAAATTAAGTTTTTCACCCTAACTTGCATATTATGCCATATATTAACTTAAGTGAAATCAAAGGCTTATTGTTTACATTCTGAATTTAAATCTAATCATTTATTAGGCAACTAGCTTCAGAATTCCAAAATCACTTAAAATAAAGAAGAAAAAAAGCTATAAAAAAGGTACAGACAATTCAGTTAAGTTTTGGTCATCCTTAACACAAAGTAAATCTTTACTTAAAATACAAACAATGTCGAATGGACAGAACTAAAAATATTGCAAATAACTTATTTTCAGCACTCTTCTTGTAATTAAACTGTTTTGAAAGTAAAATCTTAAAATTTTATTTTTGAAGTCATTAACTGAATAACTTATTCTGGTAAAACTATCATTATTAATACTTACTTTGGTTATGATTAGTATGGTTCTTTGACTTGGCCATGACAGTCTGAAAAAATAATAAAGGTAATTTCAATTTAATTTGCTTCAACTCATCCGAGGTTAATTTTCATGAGATATTGATTTAAATATAAATTTTTAAAATGTTTATGTCGTATATCCTATAATTCAAATGACAAATATGCTGTCGTAGAAGTTAGTGACAAGTGCTGTGGACCTCAAAAAGAAGGGGAGGGGGGAGCAAACTGTTCAACGAAAACAAAATTTAGTTTCAAAGAATATAACTAGAAAACACTCGGAAGTTGAAATAGATCTGTTTATTTTCCCTAACATTTAGTTCACATCTGTATTTTATAATTTTTTTTTTATATTCATCCATTATTATGATAAGAATAAATCTCTAAATCAGATGATTTTATCTATGTCCTCACAATGGTCTGATCAGTACTATCTAAACAAAGAACACCCAATCAATATAGTCAGCAACATTTTAAATTAGTTACATCATGGGTCGATCCAGGCGAAAATCGGGGCCATTTTGTGGCCACTTCACAAAATTCCACTTCATAAAAACAGCCTCTTCACCAAATTCAAATTCGTAAAAACGGCCCTTTTACAAAAATGATCCCTTTTTAAAATTTTTCCACGGCCAAACAACGATTCTCGAAAAGTAGCTCACTACTAGGTATCCTTGCCTTTCTATATCAAATCGATTTGAAAGTGAAGACGCATTTCTGCATAATTAAGTGTTTTGTTAACAGAAAGTTCCAATGTGTCAACATACTTTTAACAATAAACCACTATTAATTTTTTAATGGCTTTTTTAAAAGTTTTTTTAATGAGGCATTGCACAAAAGATGTTTTTTTTTTTTTTTCAGTATTACATCAAATTACTGCAAACATTTGGTTCAAAGAAACACTTTTGATATTATACGTAAAATAGAGAAATACGACTGCTATAATTGAAGGCTTTACATGATAAAATTGACAAAAATATTTTTATTTTTTACAAAAATTTGGAAAAACCTGGACCGACCCCTGTATACGTATAAAGTTACAAGGAAATCACCACTAGAGAAGATATGTACTTTACGTGTATATGAAGAACTCCATGCAATTAGACAATTCAGTTTAAATATATACCATCAGTATTAAAACTTAGATTCTATGCAAATATATCAATGACATTCAATTAACATGGAATTCTATTCAGGACAATTTAACTAAGTGTAACGATATAGCTTGTAGTTTCCCTGTACTGAAAAATCAAGCTTTCAAAAACTTGAGCTAATTTAACGTACACTCAAATGGAGATGTTACTTTACTTTAAGCTGATTTTTACTTCATCTCCTTTAATTTATCCCGCATCCGTTTTTGATTTTCTTGACAATTTTGCTTTTAGAATTACTTAACTGCTACAGAAAAACTCCCAGAATTTTACAATACTTATTTTTTTTACAGTTGCACATTGGTTAACCCAACATTAATGGATGCAATAACTGTCATTTAAGCGTACTACACATTAAATGCAGCAAAAATTAACCCATTAGGGCTAGACTTAAGTTTAATGTGCGTTCGCCAAAATTGAATTTTTTCTGGCGATTTCTCGCCAAATGTGGTGCACGTTAGTTACTTTATTGCAACCCTTTAATGAAAATGTGGCGGACTTTTGGCGAGTATTTCATAGTTGGCGTGATTTTTGCCAACTTGGCGGGAAACCGCACATTAAACTTAAGTCTTACCAAGATTAGGAACGGAATGAAACGAAAGTGCTAAAAAAACTGCATTTAATAAATCTACTTTTTTTTTCGCTATTTTACACCGTTTCTTTAGGTATCCATACCAATATTAACTTTCAAATTAATAAAAAAAAACAGCTGAAAACATAGGCAAGATTCTCTTAAGGATTACTACTTCCAAATGCATCGACCACTTACCGACCATTCAAAATCTTAAAGAAAAATAAGTTAAAATCTACGTTATCATGAAACCGGTATCTTAAAAACTCTCAGTAATTTATATTAATAATTTCTAAAACTGTGCATGTAAGAAACTCATAATTATAATACACAAATGAATACGAAAGCACACAACTAAAAAATTCCTTTTTGTTGTCGCAACTTCCATAAGAACTACAGTGAATAAAAATATTTTTATGCTAGAAAAATTTGAAAAGATAGCACAAAAATATTTCCAAAATATGCTCACAAGAGTTTTTTTGGAGTAAAAAATTTATTTTAAAGGGAAAAAAATTAACAGAAACGTGCTGAAGAATAGTTAGGGCTAACATAAAATTTAAACCAGGAGACCTTCACTGACAAATAAGCACAAAAATTCACCAACGAAAGAAACTCTAAAACTATTAATTATAACTTTACTTACCTTTTTTTTAACGAAAAGTTATGAATTTTTAACTTTTAATAAATTTACAACGATCAACGCGGTATCAGACACGGAACCACGCACGCGTTAAAACTTCTACTTCTTCTTGCTCAAATCTCAGCAAACCGAAAGTTTAGTTGTTTTCCGTAGTCCATGTGTTAAAAGTTTTATGATAAAAGCGTTATTTAATCGGATTATTGCAAACAGATACAAAACACTTCAAACGTTCTGTGAAATAAAAGAGTACAGAAAGAAGGGACATTTTTCACAATAACTTTCTTTCAATCCAAAATAAAGTATTATTATGGAATGTCTTCGAATCTTTTTTATCTAACCAATCCATCGAAAGGCGAAACGCTCCCAACCCAACCGGGGTACGAGAATAGACCCGAAAGAATCAAAACCAGATATATTCAAACATATTCAGGTCGTATAGTCACTAAGGATAATAAAATAATTAAAAAAAAAAAAAAAACGGAATAATAAAACGTTGTATTATATTGTTAAATGCAGAATTTACAATATTGTGGTCACTATATTGATCAACGTTGTAGGAATATAAAATTTTCAATATTGTCACCACTGCATTTATCAACGTTGTGGGAATTAATATATAATTTTCAAAATTGTTTACACAGTGTTATCAATGTTGGGCTTTTTGTGAAAAATTATTCCATTGAATTTTTTGAAATAAAATCTTAATTAACATGAATTATTCAGCTAAAACTATTATATTTGTGCCAACATTTTACGCTTACAAAACTTTTAAAAATTTAGATATAGCATTCGGGTATTCCTCGATATTCACAATATTGTCCAAAATATTTTACAATATTGCTGTGCTGTTGGGGAGAGGATTCTGAATAGTGAATTGTGTTGATGTTAGGTTCCGCGCTTGATGGGGATATTTGTGGTTAACTTAATTGATCGGAATTTTTTTTAAAAATAGTTTTTGCTACAGGCACCATCTACTGACATTATATGGAGCTAAAAACACAAAATTTTGTAGAAAGTGTAATAAAAACAAATGACAATTTTTTATTTAATTTTTTTTCAAAACACTTTACATAGGTTTAGTAAGAATTTGATAATTAAAACTGTGATTGAAATCACCCTTATTTAGAACATATATTTGCAAATAACGATAGCAAAAATATTTGTTATTAAAAATATCGTGGATTATGCATCCCTACCTCTAGCGCCTGTGCGAAAAACCACCACTGACAAAACCTACAATGCCGAAGGACCTCCACAGGGTTAATCCGGCTCTGTAAACAGTACACACCATTACAACAAGAAAAGAGTCTTATATTAGCTTATACTCGCTACTCCGATTTGCTAATTCCCAATTCGAATTTTTTGAAAAATTTATTCCCGCTGAAACTTACGTTGTTTATCAGTTCTCATTCCGTCTATTCTGTTGATAATGGTTCCATTTATTTAATATACTAAGCAGGAATGGCGCTAGAGTTTGCCGACGGGGAACCCGATTTGCCCGACAGGGGGGCACGGTCTCCCCGACAAGGTGCACGACCTGCTATATGGGAGGACGAGTTTAATGAAATTGGTGACAAATTTTCGCCAGATTATTATTTATCAACTACAGTTAAATACCCCGTACAAATATTTTCCCCGACGGGATACAAACTTTTTCCCGATGGGGGGCACAGCTTCCCCGTCCCCCCTCTGGCGCCACTCCTGGTACTAAGAAGACACGCGCCAAAACACTCACACCAAAAAAATTTCTCTTCATTATTATCTGCATTAGCTACTGTGTGTACGTACCTATGTGTATTAAAACTTTCTCTTTTATTATGTAGAAGAAATAAACCGCAGATTAAATATTGTAACGAAATTGCTTTGTGGGTGTACGTGAATGCAATCCAATAAGCAGGATTTTTAAAAATAAAGCTCTTTATTTTACAAATATTCCCAAGCAAAGAAACGTAACACAAGTATTAACACAGCACTAGTAGAAATTCACAACAGAGACTACCAATAAATCTCAACACAACGCTGAAAGATTTCTTGTTAACTCACCAGCTTGCTTGCAGATCAAATTCCAACTGAACTCCTCTCGGCTTCAGAGCTTGCCTTTATACTTTTCAACAGGAAGTGACTTCATTTTGTAGGAAGTGACGTAATCTCTAGAAAGTTCATGAAACCAGTAGAAATAGGTGGAAAATTTGAGGTCCTTCTAGAAAATTCCCTTTGTCGCCAAAGTCGCCAAGGTTACCAAATTTATCCCCAAGTCGCCAAGTCTAGCATCTCAGGGAAACGACTTTATAGTTTTGTAACAATATGAGAGGAGTCCATTCCTATAGGATTTTGAAAAAAAGAAATCAGTTTCTTTTATTAAATCTCAGCAAAGGGGATTCGCCCATTTTGGGAAAAAGTTAGAATACTTCTCTTCAACTGCTTTTAAATCTTTCACAGTGAAGAATCCAGAATTCGGGTCTGAGGGGGGGGGACTTAGGTCATAAAAATTTTGTATCGTCATGACGAATGTCAAACCTCATGGCTTGTGTAAACCAAAACACTTTAACTTTACAGACTTTACTCGCCTCACAATAAGAATCATAAAGAACACTACAATACTTTCGATAATTTAATAAAAAATACAATGAAATAACTAGCCAAAAAATATTTTCGACAGCTTCAACGCTACAAGTACAAGTGGAATGACTAGAAAATTAGGAAAATTTTCGAGACTGTCATGCCAGAAAGCAATGTTACGTTTCTATTATTTTTTAAAAAAAGGGAAATTAAGAACAAACAGTTGTAGTGACTTTAAATAAAATCAAGAATTCTGGTTTAGCTCTGGGGAAGGGGGGGGGGCTGCAGCCCGATAGCCGCCCTGGATTCGACACTGATCTTTCATAAAAATTGTCGCCAGGGCCGGCCGATGAGGCCTCGGATACTGACAGCTCATAAGGCCCGCGACGCTGACTGATCTTGCCACGTGAAAATTGAGTGCATTGATTTATTAAGTGAAATCAAAATTTGTCAGCGAGTTTTGCCTCCAGGATCACAATACAATATTTATTTAAAACAATTTATTTGAATTGCATCCAAATTTTCTTAAAATTATGTAGACCTTACCAATTCCCGTCGCATCTGAAGAAAGATTTTTTTCAAGATTGAAAATAATAAAACAATTACTCGAGGTCTAGCAAACGTCAAGAGCGATAAATTCCATTAGCCATTTTATCTATCGAATCCGAAATATCTAAGAAACTAAATTATGATGATATTATCAACAAATTTGGTATAAACATGCTAGAAAATGAAATAAAAATCCCATATTATTCTAGTAAGACGCATGCGAAATTGTGTATTTTACAAGTTTATGAAGCGATTATTTTTGTTATTTGATTTATTAATGATTTTTTTTGTGCGATTCAAATGTTGAAAATAATTTATCATCTTCAAGTATTTGTCGAGGATCGAATGTCTTAACCATAAATAAGTGTATTAAGAAGAATCCATCAGAAGGTTTTAGAAGGATCACTCGATTAAATTATATCAAAAATATATCTTTTATTCTTCAACGATCAACATCGCGCCTTGTCGCTGGGAGGGACTCTCGTTAGTTTCTACCGTGCTCTCCGAGACAGGAAATACGTCGGCGAGTTCGCCCTACGCGATTGGTTGAATGGCGGAGTGATAAGATACGTCACTCGCTTGCGCCTCTCTGTGAGTGAACATGAGCGGAGTGCTACATATTCCTTAAGTCCTTACTATACAAAATTGCGTAATGGGATAAATAGCAAAGCGCAATAAATTATTTTGTTGCACTAAATTTGTTTCAAGGCCTCGCAAGTGAACCTTGCACGGGGCCCAACTTTTTGTCGGGCTGGCGCTGATTGTCGAGTTTTTTTTTATTAAGAGTTCGATTATTTGTTGCAAATGAAGATGAAACTATTTATTGCTCATATCCCGCAATCACAATATATGGATGTGGAAACTTACTCTACCCGTCACTGTTGCATATTGATCGCAAACTCGTTTCTATACTTATAAAAGGCAATGTTTGTGTGCGTGCGTGTGTGTGTGTGTGTTTGTCTGCGATGTCCAGACGAACCTATCGCACTTACAGCCATGAAATTTGGTACACAGGTAGTCGTAATGGTGACTGAATGCACCTCGAAGCCGAAATTTTAAATTTTAATCTAGAATTTTTTTTATTTAATGTATTGTGTTGTTTTGGTTGATTTTTCGCACTAATTTCTCGATAGAATGGTTTCGAATAATTGTACGACAAAAATAGATAGACCATCGGAAAGAGCACGCGATTTCCGTTCTAATGAAGTTAGTTTTGAATTTCTAACGTAATTTACTGAATTTTGAGAATTTTTTTAAAAATAGTCAGTTTCACCATCTAAATGTTGGTTTTGTTTTTAAATTTGTTGCATCCGACTTTCTAATAACACCATTATTTTCAATTTTTTTCAGCTTATAACTAGAACGGTTCTCTCTGATTTAAAACAAGAACGGTTAAAATATCTTTTCCCGTTTTTTTTTAAATTAAATTATTCCTGGGCAGATGAAAGTTATTTTTGTCGAGCGAAATTTCTTCAGCGACAGTCTTTCGGAACGCAGCTTTCAATTTGATTGGATGAAGGGTCAGGTGACGTCATAACCTTCGGAGCTTTTTGTCATGTTCTAAGAATTTTTTTTTCATTTTGTTGAAGTCCTGATTCCACGGGCAACAATTTTTTTATATTGTTTTGGATTAATGTACTCTGTACTGTTTTTCTACGTGTTATTATCGCGGAGAAAATAAGCCGGAAAATCTATAATGTGTATCTTTTGTTTTGATTTTGTTTTGAAAACTTTTTCGTGTCATTGTGAGCGATTTTTTTTTATTTTGTTGAAGTCCTGATTCCACGGGCATCGCTGTGCGCGTACTGCTAGTAGTAAATAAAAGTAAAAAGACATATACCCAGAAAAGAGGTGGCATTTCCAACTCAATAAAAAAGTGTTGTAGATGCTACATCCCATCGCTCAGCAGTGTCCGAAAACTCGCATCCTGCCGTTTTCTTTTTTCCCGCTCTACTCCCACCTAAGCTGCTTTCTATGGTTGCATATTTTGGAATCATTCCACTTCAATATTCGGGAGTGGGAAAAAAAGTTTCCTCTTAATAATGCACTAGCAGTACACGCACGGCGTTGCCCGTGGAATCAGGACTTCAACAAAATGGGGGGAATGCCCACAATGACACGAAAAAGTTTTGAAAACAAAAGATACACATTATTGATTTTCCCGCTTATTTTTCTTTGCGATAATGACGTTTATAAAAACTGAAAAGTATATATTATTGAGATGACGATGACGCGAATGTAATGACGTCACCTGCCGGAAGGAATCGGATTGTAATGAAAGCATGTGACGTCACCTGCCGCGAGGGAGGTCACGCACCAGCCAATGAAATTGCAACAATGCATTATGGGATCGTCCTGAGAAATTCTCGCTGTTAAATCTCTCTAGTAAAAAAGCTGTTTGAACTGATCAGGGTTGAACTGATCATCTAATCAAATTAATTTTTAAAAAACGAAAAAAGATATTTTAACCGTTCTTGTTTTAAATTCGACAGAAACGTAAAGTTATAAGCTGAAAAAAATGAAAATTGTAGAGATTTTAGAACGTCAGATGCGAGAATTTGAAGAAATCCTTAAAATTATCATAAAAGTGACTATTTTTCAAAAATTTCTCAAAATTCAGTAAATTACGTTAAACGTACAAAACAAACTTCATTAGAAGAGAAATCGTTTGTTGTTTCCGATGGTGTAACTGTTTTTTTCGTACAAGTATTCGAAGCCATTCTATTGAGAAATGGTTCTAAAATTTATCCAAAACAACACAAAATATTAAATTTTTAGATTAAATTTTAAAATTTCGACTTCGAGGTGCATTCAGTCACCATTACGACTACCTGTGTGCCAAATTTCATAGCTGTAAGTGCGATAGATTCGTCTGGACATCCCAGACACATACACACAAACATTGCCTTTTATAAGTATAGATTTTCCCCATTTCTTTTGCTGTAAATCAACTATTCAAAGCTGAAAATTATACACTCTATATTAAACAGGATCATAATACAACAATTTATTTACAACTTAAAAATAATGTAGATATGAAAAGAAATATCACAACGTACTTGTTTAAATTTAATTATCTATTGATATAACTAGATTGAGGAAATGTTGCTTTGCTTACATACTGTAAAAATGTAAAAAAAATTATCACCTAATATTGAATGAAAAAATTTTGCTTTAATGAAAGTTAAAAAGCACTTTTGGTAGGTGAGGTTAGATTTTAATCCTTAAAAAATATTTGTAGAGTATTTCTCATTTTTGGATTGCTGTATCGCTACTTTGTACGACAAAAAGCACAAAACAATTCTCCAGTCAGCACACCTACGATGCAACAATTCTTCTCCTGCTTTCTAATCTTTTTCTTTTTAAATATGCTAATTTAGAACACGAGCTAATTCGAACCCGAAACATCGTCCAAGCTGCCTGGATTCCATTCATAGAATTTCCCCACCACCACCAAGTCGATTATTCGACACGAATGAACCTCACTTCACATCGTTACATAGTTGGGATTCTCATTTTGAAATATCTTGGTATAAGATGCGTCTTTAACCAGTCTTAAATATGGAAGAAGAATCCTGAAATAGATTGTGACGAATCCACCAGAATTGTTCAATATGTTCTTGAATGATGACTAATAGGATATCTGTTCTGAATAAATATTAATTTCCATCTGATTCTTTGCAGCAACCGTCATCTGACCAAGGGTCAAAATTACAAGGTCTGTCTACGAAGATATTGTTGGCAATGTCTCAGAGAAGTTATTTATCGGATACGTTAAGCAGGCGGTGTTAGAGTGGATGGAAATGGATTCGAGAGAAGCTGATGTTCCTAATAAGTTTAATATATCTCGCAATATGGTCGAAAGATTTGGAGATCAGTTTTGAAAAGATCTATTCCATGTCGGCCACGGATTACAACCCCCCAGAAGATTGCTTTCTAACACTTTCAGTCCGAGAAGTAGGACCACTACTGTTCTTCAGTTCTTTTCAGATCATTTCGCAGTAACAGGGGCGAATATACCGGCTGGAATGGTGAGAAGACGTCTTCACAATCAAGGATTGTAAGCAAGAAGACCACTTGCGTTTGTCCCTCTTAATTGACGACAAAGAAATGCCGGTTTGCATTGGGCAAGAGAGCACGTTAGCTGGACCAGACAGCAGTGGGCCTCTGTACTCTTCACAGATGAATTCAAATTTACTCTGGAGAGTGATTCAGGTCGTGCGCTAAGTTGGAGAGAAAAAGGCACCAAATGCCATCAATCTAACAGTGCTGAAGGACACAATCATACAGAAGGTGATATCATGGTTTGGCCTGGAATCTTCTAGGTGGTTGCACGGACCTCCATGGAGGAACTCTCACTGCTGTGAGATATAGCGATTATATCCTCTATCCATATTTCAGACTATATGCTAGTGCTATTGGTGAGGGATTCATACTAATGGATGATAATGCTCGACCTCACTGAGCTAGGGTTGTGGAGGAATATTTTGAGGATCAAGGGTTGGAGCTAACGGACTGGCCAGCCCAATCTCCGGACCTTAATCCGACAAAGCATCTTTGAGACAGCTTTGGAAGGCAGGTGGCTGATTCAAGTACCCCTACGAGGTCGTTAAATGAGCTTGAACAAACATTGCTCCATGAATGGTCTTTGGTTCCCATCTCGGTGTCCAACTATTTAATTTGAACGATCTGAAATAGACAAAATGCTAGCCTATTTAAGCTGGTCTTTTACATCTAGTTAGATCGAAATGAATTTGATTTCATGAACAACTCAACTAAATACAGGGTGTTTCGAAACTCATGGGCAAAAATTCAAGGGGTGATACAAAACATCTAAACAAGCAATTTTCACCATACAATGCATGGAGAGCAAGCGAATCACAGCTAGGAGGTCTCCGTTACTGTCACATGAAACGGTGAAACACCAAACGGATAGAGGAGGTACTAAATAATTTTATTGATAGCATGTGTGGCAAAATTACAGAAACTGCTCAAAAGAAGACATGAAGGTTGTGCGTATTAGAAATGCCTTCACGAGTAAAGGTGCTTTCATCCGTGAATAACACATGTACATTAAAATCAGGCTGCGCCGCTAGCTGTTGCAAAAACCAACGTGCAAACTCGACACGTGGCGCATAATCTGCAGGTATCAAGGCTTGCACTTTCTGTACATGGTAGGGGTGTAATCCTTCGTCCCGTAGTACTCGCCAAACAATCGAGTGGGGCACATTTACGGCACGGGAAACCTCTCGCGTGATAATATCCGTACGATCTCTCACTCCTTGCAGAATGTCCTCTACAACTTGTGGCGTCCGCACACTCCTGCAACGCCCTGTATCATGCATGCCCGTGACAAAGGATCCCGTTTCACACAAGCACCGATGCAATCGCTCGAACAGTTTTTGGTCTGTCACGTGTCTTCTCGGGAAACGCTGCCTGTACAGTCTTTCGGCTTCCAAATCATTCCCATTCGCAAGACCATACATAAAATGCATGTCCGCCTTTTCCTGAGATTTTTATACGTCTTCACGCCTTCACAAGAATCCACGGTAAATGACGATTTGTAGAAAACTCGCTTTTTATGCTTTCCATTACAGACGCCGTCTAGCGTTCACCGCTTGCTCTCCATGCACTTGTATGGTGAAAATTGCTTGTTAAGATGTTTTCTATCACCCTAAATTTTTCCTATAGGTTTCAAAACACCCTGTATCAAATATTTTGTAAGATACTTCATTGAGACCTGCCTGTGCTTTAATTCCCTCTCTGTCTGCTGCAACTCAGGTAAACAAAGATGTTCAGCAATCAATATTTGGTTCAGACATCATCTGTTGCATCTTTTAATCAGTGGTGCAAACAGAAAATCCAAATAGTGCCTTTATATATTTATTATGATTAAATGATAGATATAGGAGATAACGACTTTATATGTTATTGACACTATTTACTAAGACATTATAAGACTACCCGGCACTTTCCATCCAAACATTCCTTCCGTTTCCCTGCCTGCACAGCAATCTACTCTATGGCAGAGAGCCCGTTGCCACAAGATCCACACCATCTGGGAAGAATCCAACACTCCCCATGAACTTGCATAAGTTCACTTCCCATATATTCCAAATAAACATATAAAGGAGAAAAAAAATAATATGGATACAAAAATAAAAATTTCAATACAAATCTTGCAATAATGGAAAAATTCAATGATTTAGATTTCAAATATATAACATAAACAATTATATATATATACCACAGAAAGAAATTAATATTTTGCATTTCAATAAACTTACATAATTAAGGTTATTTCAAGATACTAAAAAGTTGTGCGTTTATACTTTAGGGTTTTGAAGAGAACAGAACTTTCCGTCTCGTTCAGGACATAGTTCAAAATCCTTCATCATCCACATATTTCAGGATAACATTCAACATTTATCAAAACAATATCATTTTACCTTAAATGAAATAATCTTACCTGGTTGTGTAGAGATATAATGTTGATCGCAAATTAATATTCATTTTTCCTCCACCTATTGAAAATGGTTCAAAAGTGTTTGTTAGGTACAGTCATTTCTCATTACATAACGACCACATTATAAAGACCATTCCATTATAACGACCGGTATTAAAATTCCCAACTATGTTTCCCTACGCACTCTATGTTATTTTACTTCCAGTATAACGACCGTCCAGTGTCATTCTAATCCCCAATAAGCAGCCGATTCATCAGTTTACTCAGTATTTTTTCAAAATTCCTCTATTTTCTACTTTAAATCGAATTTAAAATATATTTTTTGATTGATAAAATTTATTGATAAAAAATAATTTGAGTATTTGATTGGAATCTCAAGAAATATCCTATTTTTTACGGAACTGCTTTGGTGCATGTGTTCATTTACTTTCTCATTACGAAACCACAAGAGAAAATATTGTAATCGTCAAAATTCGAACTCGAGAGATTTTGGTAGTCTCCGCCACAGACTCCCTAAGTCCGAAAACTTTGAATTTTTGGAATTGTAATGCAGCATGTCTGTCTGTGAACGCTCGAAAACTATTAGAGCTACGAGGGATGGGGAAATTTGGTATGTAGTTCTTTTAAACATAATGTAACGGTTTCTATCAAATTTGGACAAAATCCATCAACAGGAAGTCTATTTGTATGTCCCGCAGTCATGTGAACGCTATAATTCAAAACTTGAATAGCTAAATGGATAAAATTTGGTACACAGTTTTATCGTTATGAATATAGGTCCGTATAAAAGAAAGCAGGCCAAATCCGTCAAAAGGCGTTCAAATTGCATATTCAATTTCTTTTTAATCCGATTCTCATTACGTATGCGTATTGGTAGCAATCTGTTGTCCATTTGTAAATTTTATTTTACAACAATAATGTTTTCAAGCATCAATTGTAACAATTTTTTTTTATTGTTAAATCAAACCGATCTCATTATTTCAAATCTTTTATTCACGCCTTTTGCAATTGTTACGGTTGTGGTAGTATAAATTGTTTTCTTGAATTCCAAGCAGAATTTTTTCCTTTAGTATTCATTGCATTGCCTATTTTTTTTATCATATAGCTTCAAAGTAATATTTTTTTGAAACATTGACAGCAGATATTTGATTTCAGGTTTGTTTGTTTTTTTGTTTTACTTTGTCGTATACAAGTATACAAAGAAATATCTCCACCTCTGAATCTCCACTTAGAGAATTATACGGTTTAGGAGACCACTCCCATGGTTTAATTATATTCACTATAGCGACAACTCGTTATAAGACCTTTTGCTGTAGGGGCGCAGAGAGTCCGTTACATAACGAGCGTCACGCTGTATTTATTTTCAAGAATTTCATTTATGCTCAACTCCTCAATTTTAGGTTCTACAACAGGTAAGACATTAATCTTTCCCAACTAAACCAGCGGGAGTGGCCTTTACAAACTTTCTCACGTATTATACTTCCCCAAAAGGTGCTGTTTCCCCTCAAATGGATAGATTAGAAGACCACATACCAAATTTCAATTTATCTAATGTAAGTTACTAAAAGATTTGCACATCTAAGCAGCCTTTTTAGGTTGCCAGCAATATCTCCGATCTGATTGTACAAATTTACTACCGATAGTTGTAGTTAGAAAATACCATTCTTTATTAGCAGAGTCTTAAGAGAAATTAAAGCATGAAAAACAGAACTGATAAGATCAATTAACACTAATTCTCCTTGGTTTGTTACTATAACCTTTCATTTCAACAACTACTCTCGTTCTTGTCAGAGTACAATAATGACAAAACCATCAGAGAAAAAATGTATCACAAATATCAGCATATATGACTTAAAAGCACAGCAGGTGTTGTAGGCGTGTGTTTGTCTACATGTCCAGACGAAGCATACACTCTACAACCATGCAGATTAGCACATAGGTAAGTACATGTGGTGACTGAATCGCACTCGAAGCCGAAAATTTTTAAAATTTAATCTAAATTTTTTTTATTTAATGTTTTGTGTTGTTTTTGCTTGGCATAAAGCCGTAGAACCTGCGCTTAGCTAGCAACTGTAAGCGCGGTGTAGTTATATCTCAGAATTGCAATGACTTTATTGTAGTTTTGGGTGCAAATAATAAATGTTATTTAAGTTAAAAGCTGCCTGTTAATAAAGCCTCACACGCAATTACATTTTGTTTGATTTTTCGCCATAATTTCATAAATGGATTTCTAAATAACGCTTACGACAAAATAGATACACCATCGGAGACACGCGATTTCCGTTCTAATGAGTTGGGTTTTGAATTTTCAACCAATTTTGGAGATTTATGAATTTTTAAAAAAGGAAAGTTTTTTCGTGAAACGAGAAAACAGTAAGTAGCTATGGTAACGTTGCACATAAATCCTCGAGAACTTTTTACATTTTCACGCCTTGCAACTGGTCAAAATGAAGATGAGATTCGAAGATATCGGATTACCGGATTATCTGACAAAACAGGAAATGAATAGTAGGAATCTTTATCAATATTGCGGGGAGAACAAGGCACGGAGATATTTTTAGTTTTTCGGTATCGAAATGGAACAACATAGATTTTATATTGAAGTTGAAATAGTTTAATATCATTTTTGTTGTTAGAAAAATACTATTTTTAAAACGCACAGTTCATAACGTACACTCGATGGTGGTCAGTCAATACGTTTAACGTATACTTTGTAGCACTTGTCAGAACACTGTGAATATGAGGAACGAACTCATTCGAGGATAGAATGCGGTTTTGCATACGCGGCAAGAATCTAGTGAAAGTTGCAGTTGGACGCAGAAGCCTAACCTTGTAAAAAGTGGATGAAAGGTCTGAATCTTGCGTAAGTGGAATAGCAACAACAGGGAAAAAATTGATCGAAAGGAGGACGTCCTGTTAACGCTACTCTCGCCAATAAATCAGCAGAAATTTGAACAGAAACCAAGCTCGGGGGGCAAACAAAATGAAACTGCCGATTTACATAGGAAAATAATGAAAATGAATTCCACTTGCATGGAAAATACAAAAGGCGTAAGCAAAGACATGATAAAAGAAAGGTGTCCCGTTGAGATGCCAGATGACAGACAATGTTCAAAAATAGGACATATGCAGAAGGTTTGTATTACCATCCAACAGGATGTTCACAGTGGCATTTTTGAGGTAAGTAAATGAGAGTAAAAAACAAACAACTTGATTGATGATTACGGTTCAAGAAAACCATAAAAACATTAAATTTAAATCGATAGTGGATGATCACTGCTTTGCTCTGCAAATGTTTTTCAAGATGTGTCCTAAAATGCTAGGAATTAGAAACCACGATAAAATTCTTATTCAGATAGAATCCATATGAAAACACTTGGGAAATTCAAGACAAACATTGAATACAAGTGAAAGAATTGCACTGAAGAAATCTATGGATTCCAATCTCAAACGAGTCTTCTTCTACAAACCTAGCCTGTTTTCTCTTGGCTGGTGGGTCCAATTTGAATTCCTCATTTTGCCAGATTTCTGCAGCTGATCCAAGCTAAATTTCGAACCGAAAGGACTTGAGTAATGAAGGGACTATTCTATCAGAAATTGAAGCTCCAGGAGCTATTCCATTTTAGTATCAATTGTCCCAGACGTGGTGCCGATTCCTGAAAGCAAACTAAAAGGCTGAATTAGAAAGAATGGTGGAAGGAGAAAGGTTTATCGCTACACCTGTCTTAAACCGACAGAATGGTGTAGACCGGTAGTAATCGTACCAAAAGTGATGGTAATGTAAGGACTCGTGTAGACTCTGATAGAACCCAACAAAATGTGCATTACTGGGCTGCCCCTCATTACCCAAGGCAGAATACTCTTAATATCTCTCGATGCTGGAGCCAAAATTTTTTGAAACTGGACGCCAATCTGTTTCTTGGCAAATCTGATGTCACTAACAGACATCATCATATCTCACCACATGTATCACCCCACATTTAGTAAGAGTTTAGATTTCCAAGTTGCTTTCCGGTATCTCACTGCTCCAGACACTCAAGAAGGATGCTCAAATGCTAGAAGGCTATACTGGAACAATTTACTGCATGGATGATAATTTAATATGGGGATCACTCAAGAAATCGAACAAGCGACTGCACAGAAGTCTGCTCAATAGATTAAAGAATTCTGGTATGAAGAAACATTAAATGCAAAGACATGTATTTTTCTCCCAGACATCTATTAAATTTTAGGTCATACTAATAGATGGCAAGGAATTCACCCCGGATCCTGATAAAATGTGCTGCGATAGAAAATATCAGCCGCCAACGAATAAAAGGGAACTGAAGCAACTATTGAGCATGGCTAACATTATGTAAGATTCGTTCCGAACTATTCGGATAGCTTTTCTCTCTGACTTCTATGCTAAGCAGTAAAGTGACTTTCTGTGTGGGAAGCGCTACAAGAGCAGCTTTCAGAAATTGAATAAAAAACCTGTCGTCAGATCCTGTGCTAATGATCTTGATCCAAGGAGAAACAGGCTACGTACCACGATCTTCGTATCAGTATGGTCTTAGGGAGCTACAATTTGCCAAAGACAAGATGGAAGAAGATCAGGTAATAGCCTATGACTCTGGACCTTTGACCTACGGAAAGTCGTTATGCAAAATTGAAAGAGAAGCCCTTTACTGTAGCGTGGGGTGCGAGAAAATTCGAGATTATCTTACAGAATGCATTTAAATGAGAGACAGACCACAAACTTCTCGATTTCCAATATTTTCCAAGAAAAACTTAGATGACTTGTCTCACAATGCAGAGAATTTAGAGTGCAATGATGAAGTTTTTTTATATGAATTTGTACAATATTCAGGAAAGCAATTGATTGCCTACCGAACATTGTCAAAAACCCAGAAGAAGTTCCGCTAAAGAGAAGAATGGTGGAAGCTGAAATTTCTGATGCGTTATTCAAATGATTAAACAAGTTCTCTTCCAGCATCATCTCGCAGATTAGATGATAAAGTCGCCTAACTGAAAGATGAGACTTGCCAGAGCTTACTGATTGAGTAATCTTTGAAATGATGCGTCAAAGAAAGAAGTGATACACTATATGCGTCTATATGGCAAACCAAGCTATGAAATATCAGTTCAAGAATGGACTGTTGAGAGGGCCGCAGAATCATCATCGTCATGAAGTCAATAGACTGGGAAAGTGCTGAATCAAATCTTCATTGAAGGTCACCCGGCATCACTAAATATAGAGCTCGGGAGCCAGATGCTCTGTTACTGGCCGGAATATTGCAAAGTATGAAGAGAAAAGAAAGGGATTGCACTGCATGTATAACAGAGTCAAGTAACTCATAAACCCTTAATTCCAACTTCTTCCAGAGAGACCTTGGCGAAGTCTTGATCTTTTTAAATAAGAATTCATGGTACCTTCTGATTTCCAGTTGTCTACTCTAGATATGCCACAAATCCTCAGGTTTGACAACTGACTTCTGCTGGAAATTATAAATCATTGACCAAATCAATCTTTTCGACGTCATGAATCCCAGATGTTGTCCGTCCGTCAGACAACGTCACAATTGATCAAGTAAAGACTGTAGACAATCGATATTTGCAAAGTTATGGCTTACACATATCAAGTAGCCCCAAATTTTCTCAGCAAGCAGAGGCTAATAGAAACGGAGGAAAACAGTCAAAGCTCGCATAAAGAAATCTAGAGATCCATACTTGCATTTAATGGTTATCTATCGCGCAACCTTTAGAGAATGGTTTTAGCTCATAAAGATGGGCTGACACCAAAAAAGTGGGGGGTCAAAAGAGGGTGTGGTGGTAGGGCGCCCTAAAGCTGTTTTTTTTTTTGTAAAATTGGGCTATATTGGAGTTTTAACGTCATTTTATTAAATACCTTCTCAAAAGAATTCTGGACGGCCTCAAAATGGAACGGATGGGCACCGTATACTCCTTCCTGCAACTTCTTATGAAATAATAACATGAGAAAAAATATAAAACGTTACCCTATTGAAATCGATTCTTCTTTAAACTGTGAATCGATCAGTGATGTCGTTACAAAACGGCGAACTCCCAAACACATGAAAGAAACAGGTCATAAAATTTATTTATTTGATTTTGTATTGCTTTACAATTATACATCTATATTATAAATTAGAAGAAAGAAAGCCTGCGATTTTTGTTTTTCATAAATTTTTCTATTAACACTTAGTAAAGTCTACATACTGTAGTATTTTCCAGATCTTCAAAACAGCGAGTGCAGAAAGCCTTCGATTACATGCGTTACTTTTAAGGTATGATTTGTTAAGATATTAAGCATGAAAAAACTTCTCTCAGCATGATACAGAGCTTGAGACAGGTATACAGGAATTTGGATTAGTTTTGTCAGCTATAAATATGATATCACAAGTTCCTTTTCAACAAGAAAATGCATCTTTTCCTCAGTTCTGTTATCTTCGTGGATATTTCTGGCAAGAGTCGATGTATTTTCGTGCACATTTTCTGAAAATTTGTATTCTCCTCTCTTATTTCTTTTTCCTATATCAAGATCATGTGTTTCAGAGACTTTTGAATTGATGCATTTTTATAATCTTTGATGAATTTGAGATGTGACATCTTTTGAGATTAGAAAAATATCCAACTCATTTTCTTGAACCACTTTCGTCTATTGTCTTAAAACGCATCTATAACCGTGGAGCATTCTCGTTTGATAGAAATCGATTTAACACTTTTTGACATGTTGAGAAACCGCCGCCTATTTTCAGAAGATACTTTTCTAGAGGTGAAGTTTATACTATATTTCTTCAAATCTTCTTATCCAAACTTCAAAAAATCTTCCTTCGGAATCTATGTCAAGCATTCTTTTGTATTGTACCAGTTCTTTAACTGTTAAAAAATAATTGTGATTGCAGAACTTTTGAAAGCGTATCTGTGCTTCCAAAGTTCCGTTGGATCAGAAGCAGACAAAAAAATGATTGGAAACTTTCGATTATTACTAAAGCAGACTTCGACGTCCATTTTTCGATGGATCAAGTTATTTTGAACTTAGGAATGAGGGGGCACACCCCTTTACTTTGATTAGTGAGGAGGCACATGTCTCCTGCTCCCGGACGAGCCGCCTATGTTTTAGGGCCTCGAATTGCTTATGAAGTGGGAGAATTAACAACACCCTTCCTGTTGACTTAAGACCCAGCCATGTGCTCTAGTGAACAACGAAAGTTCTGAGGTGAAGAGGAGGCGTGAATAGAAGGACGGAAAGACGAACTATGATAAAACATCACGGTGTTAGAAATCTGATGAATTAGATCCAGGTCAACGATGTGGATTACTGGATACAGGTAATCTGCTGGGAAAGTTCGTCATAGACCCTTACCCAAGATCATACCTAAAGTTCAGGCTAGACGTGTTTACAGAAGGAACGAGCAATTTGATTCTCTCACCTGATTTTCATTCAGAACCTGAGCCAGGTGACAGCCTCTGATGTCGATGGATACCAACACTCTCTGCCGATCCAGGATGTCGACCTCTGATGTCACTCACCCCAGTCTCCTAAGATTACTCCCTGAAAAGAGCTAGTTCATCTACAGAAGCATCTCCTGATCTCTATGTGACCAGAAGTGAGTAGGACGTCGACCTCCTTGAGAGACTTAGCCTTTTAAATTACAAAGGAAGGGAGATGGCTATAAAAGCAAAAAAACCTAGAACCGCGCTTAGCTGTAACTGTAGCGCGGTGTGCTTTATGTTCAGAATCAGATGCTTTAGACCTGTGTTGTTGTGTGTTGCGTCAATAAATGTTGTTGTGTTAAAATGTGCTAGTTACTAGAAGCCTCACACGCATAACAATACATTTTGTTTGATTTGTATATTTCTCAATAGAATGGTTTCAAATAACTGTACGACAAAATAGATACACCATCGGAAAGAGCACGCGATTTCCGTTCTAATGAAGTTGGTTTTGAATTTCAACGCAATTATTGAATTTTGAGAAATTTTAAAAAATACCCAGTTTTAGCATCAAGATGTTACTTTTGATTTAATTGTTGCATCCGACTTTCTAATAACACATTACTTTTCAATTTTTTTCAGCTTATAAGTAGAACGGTTGTGTCGGATTTAAAACAACAACGGTTAAAATATCTTTTCAAGTTTTTATTTAATTAATTTTTTCTGGGCGGTTGAGAGTTATTTATGGAGAGAGTTCCTCGTCGGCACGCAGATGACTATGTGATTGGTTGAAGGGGAGGTGATCATAACCTTGAATTGAATGACTGATTATTTACGGCAGTATCTTATACATATTTATTCATCTCACATAATTAGCTTGCAGGTATAATAATTTTCAGTTGTACATTTTTTATTATTGACATCGAGAAAATCAATAATGTGTATCTTTGTTTTGATTTTGCTTTCAAAACTTTTCATGTCATTGTGGGCGTTTTTTTTTTTTTTTTTCATTTTGTTGAAGTCTTGATTCCACGGCAACGCCGTGCGCGTACTCTAGTACAAAAAATAAAACTAACCGCATAAATATGCAACTCTTATTGAGAAAATGTTTCGGCGATAAGAGAAAAATTAAAAGAAAAACCTCCATAATTAATTCACTTTATTCGAGAAGAATTTGGCACTGAGCAAACAGAACGCATTACGGCAGCAGTAAAACGCTTGCCTTTCTTTTCTTCGCAATGGCGAAGAAATCAAATATGCAAAGTCAACCAGTTGACGGATCTTATTAAAATTTTATACGACTCTACATTCATGACGAGTAAAACTTTAACCAAATTTTATCCATATTTCACGTTTTGAGTTATAGTGTTCATGACTTCGGACATACAGACAGACAGACTCCTGCTGACGGATTTTGTCCAAAATTTGATAGGAAACCTACAAATTATGTTTAAAGACCACATACCAAATTTAATCCCCATCTAATAGTTTTCGAGTTATCGTGTTCTGAGACGACATAATTTCAAAATTGTGTTTTTCGGTCTCGGGAGGTCTAAAACGTGAGAAACGTCAAAATCTCGAGTTCGAATTCTTTTGACGATTACAATACTTTCTCTGTACACATTCATATACAGAGAAAGTAAAAATGAGAAGGAGTGAGTGGCGAAGGTCTGGAGGGTTCATTGTAGAGATACGCGATAGGTCTAGGATTAATACAGCTTCGATTTCTGAAAATATAGTTTCCAATTCCTTAATAGAAAGACATGATTTACCAATAATTTTTCTTTAAGCAAGTTTTAATCGTACGTATCTATCTCTCTCAGAAACCTCCCACCATGGACTCATTCAACAATAAATTTCCACACAACATCTTTGGAATCAAACACTTTTTTAACAGGACTTCTTTTCAGGATTATTAATATATTTCCACCATTTTCTCAATTCACTATTTGCTTTTTTAAAAGTCTTTGCATTATCAGATATAATACAGAACATACCTCAAGAGAAATGAATCGTCTAAAAGCTAATAAAAGGAATCAGGACTCATATTAGGAACTAATTCCAAATGAAAAGTTCTCCTACGTCAATTTTTTCGTGGTTTCCGAAACGATTTGCGAGAAATCTTCGCTGACAGCCTATCAAAATAAATTGCAACCTTTCCGCAACCTTCTTTGCTCTACCTGGGCAAGTTCTCATTTTCCCTTTAAACCACTTGGTAACTGCTCATTCCATTTAAAACCCTTCCCCTTAATTCTGCATAAGAATCTTAACCGTGATTACAAATGGACTAATTAGTCCGCAAGAGATCGAAAATCTGAAATATTCTCAGCACATGTCGCTTGGTAGTTCCATTGACGATTCCAAGGAATTCCTAACATCCCTTAAATTTAACTTGATTTTATCCTCAATTGGATCCCATTAATCCCAAGAAACCTGCTCCTTGTCCATGATCAGTATTTCTCATACCCATTTTCACTCGTTTATTTAGTTCACTTGTTAGTCCTTAATTTCTTCAAATTAAATCCAGCGGAGCATAATATTTCTTTAAGAAGTTAACTGATAAGCATCCTGAGCGGTTTCCCCCCTTTATAATATAATCGTCGACGTATAAGAATTGTAACATTCCGCAACATTTGGGATAATCATCCCCTCAATTCTTTATATGAAATTCAAAGCACAAGCTAAACAAAGGGGAGGTAGTTACTAAAGGGAAGACGATTAAGTTGTGTTGAATTACCTGTATCATCCGGAAACCACAAAATACTCTATCTTCCTCTACAATCTCTATCGTAAGAAATATTTTTCTTAATCTCCACAAAAAAAGCAACTTGATTCTCCTGAAATTTAAGCCTTTCATCTAATATATTTACATAAAGATTAACCCGTTTCAAGCAATCATTCAAAGATTTTTTATCTTCATTTACCTACTTTATACAATCATACACAATTCGAACTTGAGAGACGTTAATTTATCATCGCGGATTATCGCTCTGTGAGGCAATATCCTGATTTTATATCCTCATTAACACATTTCCCACAATATTACTTTCCAATTGATCCTTAACAATTGTTTATATTGGTCTGAAATTTCGATTTTTATTTATACTGCATAAAATTAAAACGCTTTTCAAACTTCATAATTAGAATCCAATCAACTGGGGTCCCATATTATCCTTCCGCATTAATTTACAAACATACCGCTATCCGTTAAAATCTAAATTATTTTCAAAGTTCATATCAATTGATCATCCTCTCAGAAAGACCTGTGTTTCGTTAGGGAATTCCCTCTATTCCCAAAATCTACTTAAATCAAATAAAATAGAAGATGAATCCATTACTAAACATACATTCCTGACAGCTCTCATCAGAATTATTTTCTTTTTTTCTACCCCACCTAACAGCCAGCCGAAATTAATTAACTCAGATGTTATTCAGTTACTCTTATTTTCATCATAAACTGCTATCCCAAAACGAACAACAAGGATATCGACTGGAATCTCATTTTCGAATGAGTCAGCAAGTGGAATATTTTTCTCCTTTAACTTGCGACAACGTAGATCCATTCAAGGACAAATTTAATATATTTTCTATTACCAACGCTTCGAGCTTATAAACCTTTGAACTGTCAACCTACTCTGTAGCTGTAAACATACTCAGGATACTCGTTCTTGTGAGCTGTGGTTTGTGGCCAAAAGAATATAGATAGTTCTTCAACGTATTATTTTTTGGCAATGCTTAACTAATTTCGCTGAATAAAACTTTTCTGAGAAGCGCTGTCAAGATGGCGTTTGTTAAAGCAGATCTTTTATCCGAACATGCATAAATCGAACACGTCTGTAAAATGCTTTATTTTTCGCACTAACATTATTAAGAGATACGAAATATTATCTACATTTTATTTGATACCAAGGAAGAATTATTCGAATTACTTTCGCTTTCAGTTCCTGTCAGAAGCGTTTATCGTAGAGTTAATGGGTTTAATATTTTTCTACAGACTGACTATGGGAAATTTAGAAGAACATCTTTTACAAACAATAACTGATTTACAGAATCTATTCATGATTTTTTCTTAAAACTTCCAGCACCTCCGTTCCACCTTAAGTTTATTTATTTTTTGCTCAGTATCCAAAACTTTACAATTTACGGTATCGTGACACATTTACGGAATCGCAGATACAAATACTTTCAACCTGCGAATATAATATGTCATGCGGTAGATAATTTTTAGGCTTTAAATAATTTCTTTGATAGGTTTGACCGTTTTGACAATTTTGAGAAAAGGCGCGTTTAGTTTCAGAACTTTTAGGATTACTCATAACAGATTCACAAATTTCCCTCGATTCCACTTCATTCCAAAAAAAAGTAATTATTTCTGAAACCTCACAATTCTTATCCTTACTTCGCTTTCGGTGAAAATCCAGAACCAAATCTTGGGGTAATAATTTCAATAATAAGGGATTCAATAAATGACGAAAAAAAGAATATGGAGGCCTTTCTAGGAGGGTGCGATTTTTTTTTTCCCTTGACCGAATTGAATCGGCAATTTTTCTAGACCATCTCCTGATGGCAATTTTACTTGATTTTTAAGCGGATTGAAACGAATTTTGGAATGAATATTTTTTTAAACTAGGGGATAATAGTCTTTGTTGCTAAAAATCCCTCAGCCTCGTATACAATTCAAGTCAACAAATGACCATAAGATCCCTCCGTAACATTTAGAGCTTTTAAATTTCTTATGTTTACTTCTATTTCATCATACAGTCTGCGCAAACTTTTAACATAAGATAAATTTCTTACTGGTTCTAAATTTAGTAATTTGGACATATAAGAATTTATAATGAAATCTGTACGCCCATAATGCTGTTTTAAAAGTTCAAGACAGGAATCATAGTTTTTCTCATTTAGTTCGAAACCAGCAACAACATTACACGCTGGGGGAGAAAGCAGCGACTTTAAATACTGAAATTTCTCTATTTTAGAAAGAGAATCATTTGAACCTATTGTGCTATCAAAACAGCCAAGGAACTCCATGAAATTGGAAACGCCAAAAAATCGCGTAATTTCTAATTTCGACAGTTCTAAAGCCGAAGCAGAATTTTCCGACACATTAGATTTGTTTAGGCTGGGATGGGATTCCTGAACAGTTTTTTCCGTAAAATTTTTGAGTTTACTTTTCAATTTTATTTTGGCACTGAAAATTTTATCATATTCCTCTGATCCTTTTAATTCTATTTTGAATTTTTCAGGATCTACTGGAGGTCTTCAACCTCTGAATCGTACTTTTTCAGAATTTCTTCCTTAGTTTTGACGAGTTCAAGTAACTCAGAAAGAGAGTTTAAATCCTCAGCCTCTTCACCTAAAGCTTTAACTCTTTTTACCAGTTTCGTAATGCTGCTACGAACACTGCTCCTTTTTTCTATTACTTTTGACATCTTATTCACGATTTTAAATATCAAAAGACCTTACCCTGCAAAGGTTAATCCAATATCCAATTTCCGGACGATTTTGCACCATATGTTGCATCTATGATTCAGTGGTGCAAATGAAAATCCAAATAGTGCCCTTTTCATATTATTTATTATGATTAAATGATAGATATAGGTAGATACGACATTATATGTTATTTACACTATTTACAAGACATCATTAAGACTACCCGGCACTTTCCATCCAAACCATTCCTTCCGTTTCCATGCCTGCCACACAATCTAACTCTAATGGCAGAGGAAGCCGTTGCCACAAGATCCACAAATGCGCCATCTGGGAAGAATCCGTAACAGCATCCGTTTACCATTCCCCATCCACAATGTCGTGAAGTGTGGCACATCAAAGCTATGCCTCACAACTTGTATGACATTAGGGTGATCTGTCAATGTAAACAGAGCGGCCTAATCAATAATTGCCATTTTGGTCATCCTTGTACAAGTTGCATCCAGTAGAAATACGAGAAAGGATTCTGTTTCACACAGCTAAAACCAAAGCAAACATACACATATTTTAGGTTATGGCAACTGCCTATGATGAAAATGTTACCCATACAGTGATATTACCTATCTGCTGTTGCCATTTAGAGCTCCATAAATGAAATACACATAAGCTTTTTCCATATTAGGGAACACTTGCACCCTTCCACACATTGCAATGCAACTAATGGTTGCATATTCGAAGAGCTTCATTAAGTTGGTATTGATAGTTTTTAATTGCTGTGATATACTGTTGGCTTTTTTTACTGCATATATTATCGAGATAAACTGTAATTAACTGTTTAATTTAATCATTCATAAGACGTTTTTTAAAAGACAAAACAATTATTAAATGATAAAAAAAAATACAGCTCATAACTTATTTATCAGCGTACATATCATAACTTGGGATATGTATGTCGAATGTTTTGTTTCCATTCTCTTGTTTTACTATACTTTATTTTTTAAATTAAAAACAAAACATCTAGCTGTTGTCATTCCTCTGTAGACATTCTTACAATTAACAATAAATAAATTACAATCATTCTTTTGTCAGCTACAAATAAAATATGGTTATAATACATCGGCATACATGGCAATTTCCTGGTAAGCTCAGAGAAGATCTACCCTGCCTGCTGAAGCATCCGGGTCACTTGAATGACAGCTACTGCGAAAGTTTGAATACTGAGGCCGGAGCCCTAGTAGCCAATCACCTGGCCACGGTCCAACCCCTCCCGTAGGAGGTACGTACTATCACTGGTGAAGGGACCTTCACCCCCACCATTACTGTACCCATGACCAGGAGCGAGAACCAGCTTCCTTATACGGAGACTTCTCACATCCACATATTTGTGGTGCCCCCTGGTGGGAGGCGATTTCCTGGTAAGTCACAACAGGAAAGATCCTTTAATATTTGTGGAACAGGGTCTTCGAAACAAGCCAGTGTCTTATTGTTTGATTTCAGCTCATGCACTTTATTATGATATTTGAGTTTTGGTGTGTACTACCATTTCTTAAAATTTGTCTTGTCTTTTATGAAACATCCTGCATTTTACATAAATTTCACTTCTTTTGATTTGATGGATAATAAAAATGTAAAATACTAGCACCCCCCCATGAATGCCATTTTACTAAAATTTTTACTATAGTAAATATTTTTCTGTTCAGATATTTTGAATCTCAATACAGTAATAATTTTAGGAAATTTTTCAAAATATTTTCTATATTAAAATTAAGTAAATACGTCTGCATTTTTAGACAATGGAACAAGGGTTTCTTTATACTTATAAATTTGATTTCAAAATTGGATATGAAATATAAGATTTCTTAATTTTTTTAATTTTAAATTTGGTACAAAGCAGTTTTTTTCTAATTCAACACAATGTATATGTAGCAGGTTGTTTAACATAATAGTTCTTTATTGTTACTAATGCACCAATAGTGAAATATAATAAAGAATCATGCGATAGAATCCAAATAATTAGTTATTGTATGGCAAGAGATAAGGTGCAGGCCATAGTAAATAAAGATTCTAGAATCAGTAAGAAACTAGGAGAAAACCTTTTATTAAAAACTGTAATTTAACATATAGATGGAAACTATTATAGAATTCTCAGGAAGTAGAGAGGTTAATATTTTTCTCTTGATTAATATATAACTCGAACAGGATCAATTAAAGATGGCCAGCTCAATGTTACCTGAAATATAAAGTAAAATTTTTGAATAGAATGAAGATTAAAAAAAAAATGAAATACTAGATTTTAGAAAATGAGTCAATAAACATTTATATAATGATTAACATATTACACAGCATTGTTACAAAAATTAAGCAAATAATATGAAAATTACTTTTCTGATCACTTCACAAGAAGGTAATTCATCTTTATATAAATTTTCAAACTTTCCATTTCTACCTGAAATCAGAAAAGAACACTGATGAATAGAACATTCAATTTACTCATTTTATATTTTGTTCAAAAGTTTCATTTGTCAGAGATGTAAAAATAGCCAATAATATGATAGTTGTACCATTTTCTGTGCATATTTATTTTACAGAAACAAAGCAAAAAATTAATGATTGTTTACAAATCTATGATACAACATATCATGGGGAGGAAAAAATTCAAAATATACATTTTTTTTTTTTTACCTTCTTTAACTTCAGGTTCTATCAATTCTATTTCTAGTTCATCTGTTTGTGAATTTACAGCTTTCACTATGCCTTCCTGTATATAAAAAATAGTAGCTACAATAACCACACAGTTGTAAACATTTATCTTCACACTCTTACAATAAAACCAGAACTTTATTTAATGTTGATTTCACTTTAAATTTCCTTATCAATATTCAGCCTTTTCTTTTCTTTGTGGTGATATAACATTTGATATCTAAATAATTTTTAAAGACCCCCTAAACTAATGCAAAATAACCAAAAGTGAATAAAACAGGCTAAAAGATTATAACTTGTTAAACGATTCTTTCTTTTTTTTTAATTTCTGAAAAACATGATTAATTGGCAGTTTTTTACCTAGAAAATTAAAAGCCACATTTCTAAATAATGATAAAAGAGCACACAATAAATTTTGAAATTTATTATTTTCATTATTAGGCTTGATAAAAGTGAAAAAACTTTTTAGACATCTTTATTTACTGAAGAACACTAAAATATGCACAAAACACATATTCATATAAATCTATAATTAACAGTTATATCATATAATTCTACTTTAAATATGGAGCAGGTAAAAAAAATTTTTTTTTAGAAAAAAGGGAACAATAAATATGAAATAACCTACTTTATAATTTGATACTACAGGACTATATGATGCATCGAGTTCCAATATCTAATAAATTAAAAAATATATATACATGAAAAATTCTTTATACAAACAAAGAAAAGATTTTACATTGCAGTATAATAAAAACGCAAATGATCCAATTCAAATACACAGAAAGTATATACAATTAAGAAGGACAAAAATACATCAATAGATAATTTCTTTGACAAGATTAATTACTTAGGAAATCTTGCAGCTTTATGTAGCTGAACTGAAACCCCTAGATTAGCCAAGTTGTATCTGGATAAATAAAGTTATACAGCAATTCTCAACAGCAAATTAGTACATTATTATGACATTAGAAAACCATCATAAATTTTAAATTCAAACAAGCGATATAACTTTTTTTTTACTTCAATTTAACCTCCAAAAGAAGCCAGGATAATTTCATTTAAAACAAAATAATTTTTCTTTTGTGTATGAAGAGAAAAAATGCTGAAAAGAGCTTGGAGAAAAAGTGTGCACTGTTTTAATTTGAAAGGGGAGAGGGTAGATTAATTCTATAAAGTTTTATTCCGAAACTCAAACATTTATCTCCAATCTTCATTCTAGATGACAAATCTTTTAGAATTTTTTTAAAATGCTGCCATGAGTGTTATAAAAGTATATTCAAAATTAACATATTAGACACTTAGATAAACATTATCACAATAAAAAGAAGTATATTTTGAGTTAAAGCCACAAAAACTAAAGCTATAGTAAGCAATATTAAGACGAAATATTTTCATATATTTAGAAATCGGAATTTTAGAATGGCTAAAATTCACAAAAATAATGTAATGCGTTTTTTTTATTCAAGAAAATGAACTATATGTTAATGATTTAAACACTTAATGGAAATTTAAATTGAGAACATTATTTGAAGGCAATTTAACTTTTGGTGCTGCTAACTTTTTTCTAAAGATATTCATTTTTAACAAAGCAACTGAGCAAAAGCATCAACCCCCCACCAAAAAAAAAAAGGATATCTAGAAAGAAAGAAAAAAAATCCCCATCCCCAAACACATTACCTTGAAAAATAATTTTTAAGGGATGGGAAGGGGCGATAAACCATGGTGTGCATTCGTTTTCTTCTACATGCATTTTTGTTTTGTTTTATTTTTTAATACTCAAAATAGAATTATTAAGAAGTAATTTTTATTCCTGACATCAACTAAGTTTTTAAAAAATAAGTAACTTTTGTTTTCCCAAAATATATTTCACACTAATCATTACTTTCATCAATATATACACTGCCAAATAAATTTAATAATAGTTGTGAAAAACTAATTTTAAAACAAAATTTTATTTAAGAGGTTAGTCAAACTGCTTTTACTTTTAAACTAGTAATCAAAACAGTATACATAAAACTGAAAAATGAATTTCTTTCCAAGAACAGAAAAAATCTTTTGAAGATCAGTGGTAAGGATTCTAAGGTATGGTTACAAGAAGCCAACATAGAGCTAAATGGTTAAGTAAGGTAGTAATTCTAAAAAAATTCTTCAGATATGAAAAATAGGAAGATAATGAGATTATCTTCAATTTTCAACATCATGTGAAGAATATCCTCTAATAAGAATTATAACACTGGTCGACACTAATTTTTTTGTCAACGATATTCCATTGGCTTTAGGATAATTCCGTGGTGCTGATTCCAAATCCTGCATTCTTTTTGTCAGATTTGCTCTAGTTTTCCAGATAAAGTGAAAATTATATTTCAATAGTAATATGTACGCACCACTCAAATCGCATTGAAAGCGTCTCATATCTAAATCAATAATAAAATTAAATAAATGCAATAAATCAACTTAATCCTAAAGAGTAATCAATATATAAATCAGAAGATAAATCTATCTAGAAATCACATAAAATCTGTGTCAAATGAAGGGTTAAAGAATTAAAAAAAATATTAATTAACGAAATAAAGAAATGAATTTCAACAAATAAATAGATGAATCATAATGGCATGGTAAAATTACATGGTGATGTTGCATTTAGTCTAATAATATGAAAATTAAATAAGCTGGTTCAGTTACTTCCTAGTAAAGTTTTTATACGATTCCCTCTTGTGTACAGTTCGAGTTTCACGTTGTAGTCTCTAGCAGTAATCTGCCACAGAACGCGCATCCTGTATCCCTTGGTATAGTTTTCCCATTACTTTGATATCCTGGCCGAAGTCTTTTTTTAAATGTGTGTAAATTTTTGTTACTTTCTGTATTCTTGGCATATGTTCTGAACTAACAATTAATATTCTAGTTTTGGAGCTTAGTTTTGCAAGTGTTAAACCCTAGCAAAGAAAAAAAATAAATTTGATATTTTTTAGACCTAAATAACCTCTTGTTATGCATTGAACAAAAGCGCAACAAACTAACTGAACTTAAGAGACAAAATGACTGAAACAAAATAAGAGTAGAATCTGGCCTGGGCACTTCATCGAGGTTCACCCCTCAGTGTTTAATTACATTAAATTTGTTACTTTAAAATGTAATTTATACGTGATGTTGTAATTCACTTTTTTTTTTATTTGACTTTTGCTATGCATATACATTGACATGCTGCATTCAATTGACAAAATAATGTGTGAAGATTATGGCGTTAATTAGGAATTTAAAATTGCATATTGAAGTAATTTACAATAATTGTGACAACTTTGAAATGAATCTTTCATAGGAAGTTTCAGACCGATTTTGATAAAATAAAATTTATTACTCTCAAGAACTTGAGTACTTAACTAATACCATAATAAAGAGATTAGGAGAAATTTTAAATTTTTAAAAATTAATGAAAAAACAGCCAAATTTTCTCCACTTTTTAGGCCCATTAGAGGCGGTAGATATCAATCGATTCAATTAATTTTCCCCCTTATTTCATTTCTTATCAACTCTCAAATTTTCATGCTGTATAGTGACACACAAAAAAAGTGTGACTTTTTTCAGCCCATATTATTGCAGACCCGACTGAAATGTTTATAGAATGCATTCTCAAAAACTAGAGCCAATTTGGCAAAAGAAAGTTAGTCTTAAAATAAGCAGCCTCAAGATACCCTCAAACCGTTAAAATATTTTCGGCAAATGAAAAAAAGTTTTTATTTGTTCCCCAGTTTAATAATTATTTAAGGACTTTTTAGAGCAGACTAGAATATTTCTGCCACTTATTAACATAACTAAAATGGATCTCATTATGGTGCAGACAGGTTCAAGTATCTGATGATGGATATTAACAATCAAGTATCTGATGACAGATATTAACAATGACAGCAATGCTCATTACTATTGGAAGGGTTGACATTCGATTTGATTCCCAAAACTAAGTATTTCAAATGATTATTTTAAACATATATTTAAAAACCCTCTTTCGTTTCATTTTTAATTAATATAAAAAAACAGCATGCATATGTTTTTATTACGCCATATTATATTCTAATCATGCAAGATCTTTGAATCTTATAACAATATTTTTAATTGTGTTTATAGTTATTGTTACATCGCAGAAATATTCGAAAGTTTCAAAATTATAATTCGAACAGACTTTTTAAGCACCATGTTTTTTATTCAATTCATTGAAACTGGATAAACTGAAGTTAGAAGTTGACTTTTTGATTCACATAAAAACTTTGAATAACACATGTTCACTTTAACACTACAACTTTGAATCTCATTTAAAATGACTTAATAGGAAAAGTTGTTTAACTAACAGCAATAAATTCTTAAAAAATCTGCAAAAGCAACAAAACAGAAGTTTCGAAATAAATATAGCACTTACTTTATATGCAATGCGAGTACCTACAAGTGGGCAAGAATTTAAAGGAGGGCAACCTTTATAAGAAAAAGATGGATCCAAAAATCGACTCTTTATTTCTATATCAGAAAACTGTAAAATAAATCAATACATAAAATAAAGAAATGTAATATATAAAAATTACATAAAAACTTTATATATTTTTGAGTGAACAGTTTCACAACTGTTAAGAATGCTAAATAGGGGGCCGTCCATAAATGATGTTACGCTTGGAGGGGGTTCGTGACAAGTGAGGAGGGAGGGGGTAACAAAAAATGTGACATCACACATTTTAGTTAAAATAAAAATATTTAAAATCAGCAGATTAAATTTTGAAATTGCCAGAATTTGAGGGTATTTTTTTAATCAGGACTAAAACAAATTTCCTGCGATTTTTTTTTCACTTATATTCCTCCCTTTTCGAAAAAGGCATTCATGGTAGGTTCTGCGAATATAGTAGCAGCAGAAATTCTTCACCATTAAGTAGAAAACCTCCCCCTGTCACACCCTTGAAATGTCCAACAAAAGATATGTTGCCCCACCAGGGTGAGTGGTAGAACTGGCAGTGGCACAAACAAGTTGATTTTATTGAGGCGTTTTTTTTTTTAAAAATTCAATCTGTTTAATTTTTTGTTCATAAAGTAAAGATAAGATTTATAGCAAAATATATCAAATTCCAAAATACTACAGCTTTCAATTGCGCTTTTATATTAATATTTTATTACAATTGTATATTGATTAGGTTTTTCGTTGTAAACCTTAATCTTATTTCATACAAAATAAGTACACATATAATCATTATTATTATGCCCAGAAATGTCATTAACACACATAAAGTTTAAAAATAAAATTGAAAATATGATCTATAATGTAGTGCTTTGTTTCTGAACTGCAAGTATATGTTTATGTGATATAGCGTGGCATGTGACAAGGGGGGGAGGGGGTATGATGAAGTGTGACATCATTTATGGACAGCCACTAGGATGAAAATATTATTGTTTTTTGTTTTTAAGGGAGAATATATTAAGGTTCCCCCCCCAGTGGTACAATTAGAAGGGGAAACACTTATTTAACTTCTATTTTTTAGATATTTTATCTAAAATGATAGTGGAACTATTTTCATTGAATATGTAATAGACAATGCTAAATACTTACTGAATCAGTGCATTTATTAGAATTATTTATCTTAGTAGACAAGGTCTTTTCATGAAAGTTTTGATTTGGAACTGTAGCAATATTCTTGTTCTTGGTAACACTGTAGGGTGACGAGCGAGCAGAGAGATTATTTTCAACCTG